>JANAVB010007596.1:9318545-9478545 GCA_029216955.1 Iris pallida
GGCGTTTTGGAGAGTTGGATCTCTTAGGGTTCTTTGTGTAGGCTACAAACTAGAAATGAATGCAACAATGTGCGGGGGTACTGCTGTTGGGCGGCCAAGGGGGGTTCTCTAGGGTTAGGGTTTCACTTGGGCCAACTCTTCTCAAATAGAAATGGGCCCAAGTCAAAAAGCTTAAAGGCATACATGCAAAAAGACTAATTAAATAAATAAAACCCCTAAAAATAATCTAATGCATAAAATAAATTCTAAAAATGAAAATAAAAATCCTAATGCATGGTTAGACCCCTATACAAGTCCACTAAGGTTAAACCAGTTGCTAGCACAATCAAGAGTCAACATATTCAGAGAATCACAAAAAGGCAAAAATGGCTAAAAATCAATTAATAAGTCTAAAAATTTACTAAAAAATCTAAATTAATTCTAATGATAAAATCTAATTTCTAATATAGCATTTAAGGTTCTAGGTCATGGTTGGCTAAGGTCAAACTACCAAGTCACCAGTCTGCAACCAATCAAATCGCACTGCAAGCAATCCATTAATAAATAGATAAAAATTCAAATAAAATCATAAAAATTGAAATAAATCACAATTACTAAAATACCCTTGAAATTGAAAAGTGAGTGACAAATCTACCCTCCTTAAAATAATTTTGTCCTCAAAATTAAGTTGATCCTACTCTTTCTAGGTCAAATCCCCAACAATCATGGTCTTAAGAAAACTTATCTAAATCATGCAGTTGAAAAGAAATCATACAGGGTTATGGCAGGTAATCAGTCTGGAGTCTCATCTAGCCATATAGTCATACTAGATCAAAAGTTGTCATAAGGTATCAGCATACAAACATTATGGTAGGTACAATAATCATCAAGATAGGATAATGTATAGGTCAAGAACTCACCTCTGCTATCTAGGTCTGGTAGCTGGAACTCTCTCCCGGAGGTAGGCCTCGACTAGGGGCAAGTGTAGTAGGACAGTCTCGTATCTTGTGTGCAGCTGACCCACAAAATCAGCATAAACCTAGTCTCTTCCTACAGTCCTTCCATACGTGCCCAAGCTTCTTACAGAAAGTACAGGTAGGCACCCACTCAACTGGTCTCTGCTGGACAGAAATCTGAACTGGATAGGCTGGTCTAGGTTGAAAGCCTAGGTACTCCTGGGCTCTGGGTATAAACTGCTCCTCGCTCTCTTGGGACTAGGCTCCTTCCTCGAATGCATGTAATCCGACAACAGTTGAAAACTGAGACTCTGCTATCTCATAAGCTCAGTCTAAAGTCTCTGCACCTCCTGTACATCCTGAAGAAGTCTGTAAATATAAGCTCTATCAGGAATGGCATGGGGTACCACTCTAGGAGGCAAAAAGGCCCTCAGTCTCCGGTTGAACTGCAGTCCTCTCCTGAAGGATAGGAGATGGAGGAAAATTCTCCGGTGAGGCTACTAACACCTCTTGAGCAATAGAAGGGGGAAGTACAATCTCGGTCTCATCCGGAATTTTAGCTGTGCACTGGGACAGGCTCTGGTCATGGGTGCGATTCTGGAAAAGATAAGGAAAATAATAAATCATCGGGCTGTAAGGCAGTCTATCATCCTATATGAAAACTGGTGATTAAAAAAACAGCTGAAATTAACTATAAAGCGTTAATACTCTAAAGATGATCAAATCGAAGGTTTAAAGCATGACTGTCAATAACACTAAAATCCAAGCACACTACATATAATATCGATAAGAAATTTTAGTCTCGATATGATCTAAGTTGATCAATTCCAGGATGAATCGAGGTTTGGGCAAGATGGAGAACGAGGTCATTGAAGTCTGGGCACGAGTATCCAAGATTTGGAAATCTATGTCCCAATTGAATTAATTTCATTGAATAAGGTTTCAAATATTGGATGACAAGAAATGACCAAGTCGACTGGTCGCGATCAAGGGTTTAGAATTCAACACTATTGAAATCCTAAAGGATACTGCGAGGATATAGAAATAAGCTACTATCCTCCTTAAAATAAGGAAGCTAAACGTGATACCTTGGGTTGACCTATTAAGTACAGTGCCTTATCTTTCTGAAATATGTGAAAGACAAAGCAAAAGAGTTCAAAGACGATGCTATTGAGTACAATACGTGGTTCATAGACGACGAAAATAATTCAAGAAAAATTGCCAAAGCTATCGTGGATGAGACATATGTCCTAGAGTCTCATCCATGTAGTGTATATGAAAGCGAACCAAAGTGCACTAGGTTGATCAGACCATCATACACCGGTTCTGATTAGACAATATGTTAGTGGGTCGACCCAATAATATATGTCATGATCAAGCTCGAAAAAAAAGCTTGCAAACTAAGGTTAAATTAGCAGCGTAAGGAAATCAAATATAAGTAAGGAAGGTAATGATGAAGAAGAAAAATAGTCCAAGATCATTACCTAAGCTGGTCAAGCAATCAAGATAAGGTACAAGGTTAAGCATTTAAGGAACAAGACGGACACCATCCCATGTCGGGTCGAAAGAATTGAGGCATGGTTGGATCTCGAATTTAAGTCAGAAAGTAATTTAGTATCATGGTAAGGGTTCAAGAGGTGACAACTAATACGAGAATAAAGGAAATCAAGTTGAAGCATGAAATAAATTTAATTAAGAATCCAGTGAAATAATTTAGGGATACAGTACTAAAGGCAAATACTGTCAAGGAACGATCAAATCCAAACGGTTAGAAAGTCCCAATAAAAGATCTAAGTTTGAGGAAAGGTTGAGTAAGTCAAGATTGAGATAGAATCCCATAGTTGGCAGACGACTAACAATACTGGAGTATATACTACTATCATAGTCATGAGTGATATGGCAATTAGTGTCAACACTTCTATCTCATTAAGGTTACCTTGGTGGCCTACCTTACATTCCTTTAAAAAGAAATTTCAAAATAACTACCACAATTTGTATTCACTCCAAGCCTTCCAATCTAATCACGACTAACATTTAAATCCTTTCATAAACCTCATAGTAACTTTTATCTCGTTACCACTAACCTTTCCAAAATTTAACATTTCAATCCAACTTTAAACTCCAGAGTTAATGAATCATGAATTCATAAAATTCTATATCACTTCATAACTTTAAAAACTCCCAATTTGTCTCAAATAATCCTCAAAATAGACCTCTCATATCACGACAATCTAGTATTACAACTCAGTATTTTAACGCACTTATCAACCATAATTTCTCTTTCTAAGTCATTGAAACATAATTACTACTTCTTAAAAAAAAATCTAATAGATTTTTAAATCTTCAATCAATTGACATGATTCCAAATTTGAGATTTTTTTTTCTCTTCCAAAAAAAAAGAAAAATCGTTTTTATCTTCCCCAACCTTTTAAACCAAAATTTTAATACCATTGCTTCCACTTAAATTGAAATTCATAAACATATACATCGTAACTTGTACGACTCAATTTAATAGTTCATACTGCCCCCCCCCCCCTTTTTTTCCATTATCAAACCACTCTATATACGTTCAAAGATGTATAATCATAATCCAATAATTCATGAATCACATCAATTCCTGAAATCGATTATATAGATTCTAACTATTTTCCTCCAGTATCAAAATATAATTTTATAATCCTCTAGTGATTACTACCTAGAATCTTAAGATAAATTTTCTTGGTAATATCCCAACTTACAAACTACTAATCATTAAATCATCCTTTTAGAAAAATGCTCTTATAACTTAGTCAAAGTCTTCGTGTATTCCAATTCCTTAATGTAATCCTTCTAGCCATGTATTTGACCAATGAGTATATAGCAGTGTAGCCATCTTCCTAACCATTATTAAATACAAGAAAGTAAGGGTATTGGTGAAAAGAGTTCAAACAAGATGCAAGAATCAAAGGAGGAAGGTGGATTAAAATAAGGGAAAGGGAATTTAAATTGAAGCTCAAATTGAGATTCTCAAGGGTCATCCCAGGAATCTCTCAGGAAATTCTAATTGTGATTGAGTACCTTAACTTATATCTTATATCCTACTGCGCAGGCTGTAATGATACTCTAGTTTGAGTACCACTACGAATCACACTAGTTGTGATTGGAACTGACCTGCATGAGCCCCACTAAAATGTGTCACAACCCGCACCCAGTGTAAGGGCACGAGAAGTAACGAACGCCCAGCCTACGCTGCAGTGTCGGCGATAGAATGCTGTCCTGAATTACAGTATCTAATACAGTCTAAAATAACCTCCGAATGGAGAGTAAATAATAAGTAACTCAATCACAATACTAAGATGGAATAGAAGAATGAATATCAAGAGAGTCACAGATAAAAGTCTAGGTGTAAACCACTATAATAAAACTCAAGTACAACTCATAAAGTCTCAAAAAGAAAATACAAATAAAGTACTAAGTCTCAGCTAGACTATAGGCAAGTCCTCAGCGACTGTGGGATCCTCCTGAGGGTCCACATCGTCAGTGTCATCTAAGCCAATGCCATAATAAGTAGGGCAGTACTCCTCATCAATACTTGTAAAATTTTCAACATATCCAGTCAGGACGGAACGAGCACATATCTCTCACAATAATTCATAGCAGAAATGGACATAAAGCAAGCTATAGAAAACTATACATGAATCGCTGTAAAGAAAAATCAACAAGAGAGAGACTATAAATGAGATGTAATATGATAAATAGAGAAATATAACCTTCTACGTGAATCAAAGCATGAATTGGTTATGTAAACGGTCTGGGTTGCACATGGATACAGCTATGGAGTGCACATGGATACCTACTGGGGATAATGATCACATAACCAACTATACTCTCCCTGCCCCCAATCAATACACAAGGATCAATACATGTTATGTTATTGTACATGGATATCAACTACTGTATACATGGAGCACATATGGTCATGAGTGTACATGAATAACATATGAGTGCACATGGATAAATATGAATACATGGAGTACATGATGGCCATGATAAAGTACATGAACATGACATACTCGATTATCCGATAGGATAACATCACATGAAAAGATCTAGGGAGTTCTAATCCGTGTGAACATTGTGTCAGCATCAAGTATACTAGTCTATAACAAGAGAACATATCCAAAAAAGTAAAGAAAATCAGAGAAGTACTCGCCTGGCAAATCGAACTGCTGATGATGAGGTGTAACTAAACTGGGGCAATGTAAACCTATTTAAAATACACACATGTCACAACCAAGTCTACAATATCAAGAGAAAAAGCTACAATGCAAGACTACATGCATCTAGGTCAATTTTGGTCAAAGTCAACCCTCGGTCAACTCTGGTCAAACCTGGTCAACGCTGGTCAAACCCGGTCAAACCTGGGTCAACTGGTTCGTCTACTAATTTCTAGGTCATACACAAAATTTCAAGTCATTCGGAGTTCGTTTGAGTTGAATTGGATCAAGTTTGACCCAAAGTTGACTTTTGTCAATTTGGTCAACTTGTCGGCCAATTCGACTAAACTAAGCTCGAAATGACAAATCAAATCTGTCTTAGGGCTCCTATAGTCATGTACACAACTACAATCTATTCTAAGAGAATTAACAAGCATATATATATATATATATATATATATATATATATATATAATATATATACATATTGGTATATACACACATGTGTATATACAATACAACAAAACCCAAATCTAACAAAATAGTGTGTGCGTGTGTATGTACTGGTGCTTACTGAAATAAGGGTCAATTTTGAGATTAAAATCATTCAAACATGATCATGGTTTTACCCAAATTACTATACTATATATACATCTATAAAAGTAAGAAAACTACATATATATATTAATATATATATATATATATATATATATATTATATATATATATATATATATATATATATATATATATTTTAAAGAAAACTATATATATATATAATATATATATATATATATTTTTTTTATATATATATATATATGTCTATAAATATACAAAAGCTTAATTGGAAAGATACGCAATGATGCGTGCTACTTAGAAAGCCTAAAATCTGGAATAATTCCTCCTCGACCCATTCTCCAAGTATATGTGTTAGGAATGGGTTTCAACAGGATAAAACATATTATATAAAGTTAGATAATGCATAAAGCTATATATAGTAAACACATATATCCATAAATGATGGAAAATTGTGAAACAAAGCCAAAAGTTGATTCTCACATATTTGAAATATCTTATAAGTCCTGTAAACTCAGATGTTGTAAACTAAGTAGTTGGAAATCAAAATATCGCATTTAACTCAAAAATCAAAATATCATATAAATCTCAATTTTATCCAATTCAATGAAAACCCGATTATGCTTGGAAAAAGGCAAACAAATAGGTGATGATTCCGCAGATCACTTCCCGCAAGTTCTAATTATCATATATGAACTAACAATTCAGAAAATACGGACTAAAAAGTGAAGGATCGAAAAATCACATTTATATTCAAAACTTTGAACCCGAAAAATCCAATTTTGACAAAACGACTCAAAACGCAAAATGCACCAAATCAACCCGTGAAACTCGGCATACACGCTGGTCTCAACCTGCGTGATACGTTCGGGTACTCTCAGGTTCAAAATCGTGTCCGTGTCGTGTCCACAGAACGCGTATCGGAATTTTCCGATATCGCATGGTACGCGTACGTTCTCGCTCGTTTGAGCGCCGCACACGCAACGAAACGCCACGTGCTTGTGCACATAGTTGGAGGGGTCCTGGGATAGGTCTAGGACACGATGACATGGCAACACGCTGCCCGAATAGCGCATGCAGACCCACGCACCCGGGCGGCCTGCTGCGCGCGCGCGCCTGCACGTCCTCGTGCGTGGTGCGGCCTCGCTGCTCCCTCGTCGGGCCACGCCGCGACTTAGGATTCATCCTACGGGTCTTCTAGGTATAGGTCAGCATGTTCTGGGTCCTGGAATGGGTCTTTGCTGCGTCGTGTGCGCGCACGAAGTCCGTTCCCGCGACAAAAATCAGCCCGAGTGCACAGTGTGGCTGACCAGTGCACACGCGATTTCTCCGCGCTCGCTCGACAAAATGTCATGAAATTTTATGAACATGTGAGTAGAGGTTGTCCCTACATGCTCGTAAAATATCACGCAAGACGGAGGTCTGTGCGTCGAGTTATTACGCACAGACTGCAGGACGTGCACGGGACCGTGCACGGGATCTCGTGCACGCATGTCCGTGTCCGAAATATCGCTGAAAAGTCATCGATTTCCAATCCGTCTTCATGAAAGTTTATTGAAATGATATTATCTAAACATCCATGAAGTCAGAATCAAAAAACAACAACTTTCAATCCTAAGCGGCATTTCATCGAACACGTGCCGTAAGGGACTGACACGGGCTCGATACCCCCATCAAACGGAGTCGAAATCCCACCAAATTTCGTGGGCAAGTCTAGAGAACCTATATGAATGCAAAATGCAAGAAATTCTAGATTTACTATGGTATTATAGGATTTACCTATTGAGTGTCAAAAACTAAATGAACGGGGCTCCTCGGTTATCGTGTCGGCCGATTTCCCTCCAACAAAACCTTCCGTCTCCACTCCAGAAATGGTCCAGCAGATCCTCCTCTCCTCGACGAGCGCAATGGAGTTTGTTTGGGAAGAAACGGACTCCGGATGAAGGAATAGGTGTTTTGGAGAGTTGGATCTCGTAGGGCTCTTTGTGGAGGCTACAAACTACAAATGAATGCAACAATGGGAGGGGGTACTGCTGTTGAGCGGCCAAGGGGGGTTCTCTAGGGTTAGGGTTTCACTTGGGTCAACTCTTTCTCAAATAGAAATGGGCCAAAGTCAAAAAGCTTAAAGGCCTACATGCAAAAAGGCTAATTAAATAAATAAAAGCCCTAAAAATAATCTAATGCATAAAATAAATTCTAAAATGAAAAGAATAACAATCCTAATGACTGGTTTGACCCCTATACAAGTCTACTAAGGTTAAACCAGTTGCTAGCATAATCAAGAGTCAACATATTCAGAGAATCACAAAAAGGCAAACATGGCTAAAAATCAATTAATCACTCTAAAAATTTACTAATAAAATCTAAATTAATTCTAATGATAATAAATCTAATTTCTAATATAGAATTAAGGTTCTAGGTCATGGTTGGCTAAGGTCAAACTACCAAGTCACCAGTCTGCAACCAATCAAATCGCACTGCAAGCAATCCAATTAATAAATAGATAAAAATTCAAATAAAATCATAAAAATTGAAATAAATCACAATTACTAAAATATCCTTGAAATTAAAAAGTGAGTGTGACATTTAGGCACCAACATTTTAGTGACTAGTTAGAGGAGGGACATGAGCAACCTAGTATAGGAGTACCGTCCAAGTATCATACAGAGGAGTTAGTGCCGTGTGTAGACATTGTCAAGACTTAGGTAGACACCCTAGAGAGTGTTCTAGATAGATGAGTGTATCAATAGAGTGCATGATTAAGCAGTGTTAGGTGATGGAAGAACTAAGGCAGACAATAGAAGATAGTATCCAGTAAGGTGTGGTATATTATTCTGGATAGTGCATGTCAGTGAGTTGACTATGCCCATGGCCTGGAACCATAGTATACCGGTAGTATTATAAGAGGTAACCGATGGGACAGCTTGAGTTTGAGTTCGCCAGGGAGCAGCTGAGCCGAGAGATGGTTTCTGTGGAGCTATATTGGCGGGGCAGAAATTCCCACATCCATTAATAGCAGGATTCTTGGATATTTTTCCTGATGAGTTGTCGGAAATGCCGCCAGACAGGGTGTTGAGTTCTTTTAGACTTAGTGTCGGGCGCTGAGCTATCTTACAGCATGTATATAGGATCAATAACAGCGAGTTGGTAGAGCTAAAGAAGCAAGTCGACGAGCTGCAGGACAAAGGCTTCATCAAATCCAGTTCTTTACCTTGGGGCACACCTATTCTATTTGTACCAAAGAAGGATGGGACGGTACACATGTTTGTCAACTACAGAGCGCTCAACAACCTCACTATCAAGAACAAGTATCCATTGCCGAGGATTGACGACTTGTTCGATCAGTAGAGCGACGTGAAGGTATTTTCGAAGATAGACTTGAGGTCCGGTTACCATCAGCTGAAGGGGAAGAAGGAGGATATTCCGAAGACGGCTTTTCGGACTCGGTATGGCCAGTACGAGTTTATTGTTATGCCATTTGGGTTGACCAATGCCCCAGCGGTATTCACGAACTTGATGAACAAGGTATTCCATCAGTACCTTGACAAGTTCGTGATGGTCTTCATAGATGACATCTTGATCTACTCGAAGACACAGGAGAAGCACGAACAGCATCTACGGATTATGCTAGAGACTCTCAGGAAGGAGTAGTTGTATGGGAAGTTGTCGAAGTGCAAGTTCTTCCTGGAGAAGGTAGAGTTCTTGGGTCATGTTGTGACCAAGCATGGGATCTCAATGGACCCAAAGAAGATTTCAGTAGTAGAGTCTTGGTCCTACCCAGCTCAGTCGCCAAGATTTAGAGCTTTCTGGGTCTGGCGGGCTACTATCGAAAGTTCATTCAAGATTTCTCTCGGATTGCAGAGTCGATGACTAGAATCACCAGGAAAGATGTAGAGTTTGTCTGGACCGAAGAGTGTCAGACTGCCTTTGATGAGCTGAAGAAGAGGTTGACCACAGCTCCTATCTTGACGTTGCCATCTGGGACTGGTGGTTTCATACTATCTAGTGACGCATCTGGGAAGGGATTGGGTTGCGTTCTTCAGCAGTACGGAAAGGTGATTGCCTATGCATCCAGGCAGTTACGTCCTCATGAGAAGAACTACCCTACCCATGATTTGGAGTTGGCAGCTGTTATCTTTGCTTTTAAGCTGTGGAAGCACTATATGTGCGGAGAGCGAGTTGAGATCTTCACGGATCACAAGAGCTTGAAGTACGCATTCATCCAGAAGAAATTGAATATGAGGCAGAGGCGGTGGCTAGAACTGATGAAAGACTTTGATATATCATTACAGTACCATCTAGGAAATGCTAACGTAGTTGCAGATGCCTTGAGCATGTATCCAGTCACTATGTTTTTGATGGCAGATCATCTTCTATTGGCCGATATGGATAGTTTGGGCATCGAGGTGATCGTTCCGGTCATGGAGGTTCCGATATGGGTTTACAGATTCAGTCTGTGCTGATGGACATAGTCAGATTAGCACAGTTTGATAACGTGGCCCTGAGGAGCATCAGGGACCAGGTGCAGGCAGGATTGCTAGACGATTTCTCTATAGTCGAAGATGGGTCGTTGAGGCATGATACTAGATTGTGCATTCCTAGTGGAGAGCTTCAGAAGGAGATTCTGCAGGAAGTGCATCGTTCTCAGTACTCTATGCATCCTGGAGCCAACAAGATGTACAGAGACCTGAGGGAGCACATATGGTGGTATGGCATGAAGCAAAAGGTAGCTCAGTTTGTATCTCGATGCTTGGTGTGCCAGCAGGTGAAAGTCGAGAGACAAAGAACAGGTGGTCTGCTTCAGCCACTACCCATTCCATAGAGGAAGTGGGAGCACATCACTATGGACTTTGTGTCTGGACTTACATGATCTCCAGGAGGGAAGGACGCAATTTGGGTTATCGTTGATAGATTCACCAAATTGGCCTACTTTTTGCCTTTCAAGATGGGACCGTTTACGGAGAAGCTGGCAGAGATGTTCGTGCATCAGATAGTCAGATTGCACGGAGTTTCGGTAAGCATAGTCTTGGATCGGGATAGTCGTTTTACTTTCTACTTCTGGAGGAGTTTGCATACTAGCTTGGGCACTCACCTCAAGTTCAGTACCGCATATTACCCCCAAACACGGGCAGTCGGAGAGGAATATCCAAAACTCAAGGATATGCTTCACACTTGTGTGTTAGACTTTAGAGGCTTTTGGGAGGAGCATCTACACCTGTTAGAGTTTGCTTACAACAATAGCTATCAGGCCAGTATAGAGATGTCGCCATTTGAGGCTCTATACGGATGAAGTTGTCGCACTCCTTTGTCATGGGACGATGTTGGTGAGAGAATTTTGCTTAGCCGAGAGATGGTGGTAGATGCAACAAAGAAGCTTAGGTTGATCAGGGATAGACTCCGGGTGGCTCAAGATAGACAGCGGCATTGGGCCGATAGCCACCGGAGACCGTTAGAGTTTGAGGTTATTATCAGTTTTTTTGTTTGTGCTTGCTTGTGATTGTTTGCTTTAGGGTATTGTATTGAGTCTTGTCTTGTGTCTAGGTTGGCGATATGGTGTTCCTAAGGATTTCTCCGACACGGACCACAATTCGTTCTGGCCGAGGCGGGAAGCTTAGTGCGCGCTTCATCGGACCTTTCACTATTCTTGGAAGGATCTGTATAGTGTTCTATCGACTTAGACTTGCCACCTACGCTCGAGAAAGTTCATAACGTGTTCCATATGTCATAGCTAAGGCGGTACGTGGCAGATCCTAGCCATGTATTGGATCATTCTGTGATATAGGTGGGGCCTACTCTCAACAATACAGAGCAGCCTGTGGAGATTCTGGATCGTCGAGAGAAGGGGCTCCGGAACCAGGTTATACCCTTGGTTCGTGTCGCATGGAGGCATCACTCTCCAGGTGAGTCTACCTGGAGAGAGAGGACGAGATGCGGGAGAGTTACCCTTATCTTTTCGAGCCTTGAGGTATTATTCCCTTTGTTCTTGCTTGTGTTTCTTGTGTTACTTTGCCCTAATTTCGAGGACAAATTTTTTTAGGTGGGTAGATTTGTCACCCCCACTATCCTAGATAAGGGTATTATACATTTACAATATTTTATTACTTAAATATTTCATTAAGATATTTATATTAGTGTATTTACCTTGTGGTTAAATAATTAGTTGCTAAAGGTAAATATATGTACTATTGAGTTTTATTTTAAAACTCTAATATAAATATAGAATATAAATATTTAGTTTTTAATTATAAATAAATTCAGATTTTATACAATTATTAGGATTTTATATGTGTGTGTGTGTGTGTGTATATATTTTTTATATGTGTGTGTGTGTATAATATATTATTTTTATATGTGTGTGTGTGTGTATATATATATATATAATATATATATATATTATATCTATATATATATATATATATATATACACAATATATATGTATATATAATTTTTTTATATATATTTTGGAACCAGGTAATTATTTCTAGCCTCGCTCCCACTGGGATTCGAACTCCTGACCACTCGGGCTGCATGCATCTCTCTTAACCACTAGACTAGAGGTCATCTGCTATATATATATATATATATATATATATATAAAAATATTTATATATAATTATATATTATATATATATATATATAAAGATCTCCTCAGAATGTTCGTGGAGCTGATCCCCCTTCCCCGTGCATATGCCTGCGCAACCGCGTCCCTGCGCCGCTAGCCGACGGCCGTGCTGCGCCTTCCCTCTCCTTTCCGCCACCATGGACTTTCCGCCCGACCTCCTGGCTCTCGTGGGCGCCTCCCCTCGGCGCCCCCCTCCTCCCGGCGTGCAGGGCCGCCCCCGCCTCATTCCTCGCCGTCGATCCTCCTGCGGTCGTCCGTCTCCCCATCTCCCCCCCCCTCCCCACACCCATCCTCCCCCGCCCGCCGCCTGTTCCCGGGCCACCCCCTTCCTCCCCCATCAGCTCCTCCGTCTTCGTCGGGTCTTTCCTCCCCTCCCCCCCTCTCCCGGCGGCTCCGTCCCTTGCAGCTAGGTGTGGCCCCCGCCTCCCTCTCCAGCCCCCATCCGAGTTCTCCCCCTGTCCCCGTGGCACTGGTCCCCGTGCAGGAGCTGTTTCGGTTTCCCGCTCGTCGAGTTACAATTTCGATCTTCCGCCTTTGGGCCTCGCCTCGAGCTTCGTGCTTCATGAGGAAGGACCTGTAGGGGCGCATGGCCTTTTGCTCTTTTGAGCTCATGGCACCCCTCTTCTCTGGGCGCATAGCCCCCATCAGTCGGGTCGGGATTCGCTGCTTGGTGTCCCTCCGGCTTGGGCGCATGGGCCCCCCCATCCGCGGCCGCTGTCCTTGCCCCAGCGCCCTGGGAGCATGGCCTCCTCCTCTTGCCGGTGGCGCATGGCCTCTTGCCCCCGCCTCGGGCGCATGGACTCCTGGCATGGGCGCATGGCTCTGCCCCCAGCTCTCTGTCCGCTCTCCCAGAGCCCCCATCACCACTCCCCGGGCTCCGCCGGTTCGGGCGCTTAAACCCCTGCTTCAGGCGCATGGCCTTCCCCCACAGCCGTTTCGTGCCAGGGTCTCGAGCCTACCGCCTTTTCCTCTTCGTCGCCGTCATGCGGGCCCCTCGGCTTCCCCCTCTCTGGTTGCCCTTCCCGGGCCTCCGGACTCAGGGGTGATCGCTGTCCCAGCTCGAGCGTTCCCGGACGACCTCCTGGCTCTTGGCTCGTCCCTGTGGGCTCCGTCTCCTACGTTGGCATTTTCGGAGTCGGCACTCCCTGTACCTCCCCCCGTCGGCCTCCTTTCCCCTGAAGACGACATTCTTTCTCCTCTGCAGTTGTCCCGAGGCCCCCCTCCGTCCCAGCTACCGGCTCCCAGGTTGCCTCGCAGCCTTTCCCTCCACCTCTACCCTCCGGCTCACCCCAGCGGAGCCCCCACCCCTCTCCCTCAGGTGTCCCTCTGCCCACCTTCGCCGATATGCTTCGGCCGGACCGCGCTGCTTCGAAGGGCCTCTCCCTTCCTGACGTGTCGTTGCCTGAGATTGTGTATGATGCGGCTTCTCAAATCCCGACGGTTCCTTTCTCGGTTCGGGAGCTCTCCTCCCTCTCCTCCTCCTTCCCCCACACCTTCATCCTCAAATTCTCTAATGGTTGCCCGAAGCTTGACAGAGTTAAGGAGGTTTAGCCAGCTGGAGGCTGACCACAGATTACCGGGTTGTCCCCCTCGACCCTAAGCACTTACTGCTGTACCTCTCCTCCGAGCTCGACCACAGGACCGTGTGGTCTAAAGGAACCGGTAGGGTTGACTCCCATCTAATGAAGATCATCAGGTGGTCTCCAGACTTAAACACCCAGGTCGATTCAGCAATGGTGGCAGTATGGGTGACCTCCACCCTCTCCAACCTTTCGCTCATCTACTTTGTCCCTGTAGCCCTCAGACGGATCGCCAACTCTTTCGGGACGTATGTAGCTACGGCAGCAGAAACAAGCAACCTCACCAAAGCACACTATGCCAAAATTTATGTGGAACTCGATCTCTCTATCGATCATCCTAACCACATTCTTATTGAGCTAGGTGACAAGACACACCCAGTTTATTATCTACGACAATTACATCATTTACTGCAAACACTGCCAGCTGCGGGGACACCTAGCAGAATACTGTTTTCGTCTACACCCTAACTTAAAGAGGAACGCGGTTCGGAAAGACAAAGTGAAAAAAACTAACAAGAATCAACAACCGCTCAGAGAAGAACAACCGTAGACTCTGCTCCTACGTCAGAACACCCACGTCAGATTCAGTGATGGTGAAGGATCGCCTACCAAGGCAGCCAAACCTGGAAAAACTCAGAACCAGCGCACTTTCCAATCCCCCCTCCTTCCCTTCCTATGTCCAACCAGTTCATAGCTCTGGACCCGGACGCCACCGAGCTTGCCCTCGCAATTTTTGAAGATATTCTAGTACCCCCATGATAAAGCTTAGAAATGGCTTTATCAGCGGATATCCCCTTGGTCGATGCTGTGGTCCCTGCTCTTGACTCTGTAGCAGACCCAACCGAAACCCCGTCCGGTCATGATACGACCGAGGAGGGCACCGTAGCTGAAGTTTTAGTGATCCTAGGACCAGAACAGGTCATCAGAGGACAATAGGTCATGGCTGCAGGATTTTCCCTCCTATCAACCGGAGGTGATACAGAACGTGAAGAAACCCTCATCATACCCTCCGAAGAGGCCACCCTGGACTCAGCAGGAGAAAGGCTTCAACCTGATACAGACACCCCATTCATAGCTGCAGAGTCAACCATAGCCAACAATACGATGGCGAAGGCTCCTAACAATAACAACAATTAGAAGAAAACAGAAGCTTCAGAGCCGTCGATCATGCGTACCAGATCCGCTACCAAGTGGACAAAAAATACCTCCACCGATAGCATTAATGCTTAACATCCTATCCTGGAATGTCCGTGCCTAGCCAGCAAACCAACCAAGAGACGTCTATCCAGTCTCAAGAAAATTCAAAAGATTGATATCCTTATTGTTCTTGAACCCAAATTTCCCCCCAAGAAAATCAAGTCTATTCAGCTGCAGCTCGGATTCACTTCTGCAGTGGCTGGCAGCTACGACATTTGGATCCTCTGCTCGGAGGATGTCAAGGCAGCTTGATCCAAGATTCAAAGCAAGCCCTCTCGTGCTGGATTGAGCACCCCTTTCTACCTAACGCGCCACTCTATCAGCGATCCACGACAGCTGTGACATTGCTGAGCGCAAACAACTATGGAACGATCTCCTCGACCTCCACCTCAACCACATCAACCACCCTTGGCTCTGCATTGGGGACTTTAACGCCGTCACCTGCAGAGAGAAGAAAACTGCTGGTCGCCTGCCTCCCCATACGGCCATGCAAGATTTCAATAACTTCATTTTCAACGCCAACCTGGCCCCGATCTAATTCACTGGCAACGAATTTACCTGGTGCAACATGCAAGAAGGTCATCCCCGGCAATACTCCCGCCTTAATAGGGCTCTCATGAACAACCTTTGGCAAGACATGGAGAGCACTTCCAGACTCTCTCATCTGAATGCCACCAATCCGACCACGCTCTCCTACTGGTTGAGATGAGGAACACCTCCAGTCATATTAAAAAAACTTCCGATTCCTCGACTTTTGGAGCGAACACCCACAATTTAAAATCGTGGTGGAGGAAGCTTAGAACCTCGCGGACTATCCTGACCCGCTGATCAGGGTGGCCAACAAACTAAAGGCTACCAGAAAAGCTCTAGCGGCTTGGAGTAAACAGGCTACGGGGACATTTTTCATGCGGTCCGCATTGCAGAAGATGATGTTACCCACGCCGAGGCCTTATTCATCACTGACAGGTCGCCGTAAGTCAGGACCGCCCTTAATCTCACAAAAGCTATTCTCAAATTCCGGCTGAAAGTTGAAACCGAATTCTGGAAGTAGAAAGTGAGGCTAAAATGGGACAGTGAAGGAGACAAAAACTCGGCCAACTTCCATGCCTGCGTAAATGGGCGCAAACAGAAGCCCTCCCTCAATTAGATAAAAGACGATACTGGAAAGATCATCACCAACCAACGAGGTATCCATGAGGAGGCCGCCAAATTCTACTCTCAACTGTTCACCAAAGACCGGGTCCACAGAGACAAATCTTTCTGGCCAAAATTCCCCACCTTATCAACGACACAGATAACATCCAGCTGGATCTCCTACCGTCAGAGAAAGAAGTAAAAGACGCGGTCTGGGCCCTGGAAGCTCACAGTGCGCCCGGCCCGGACGGATTCTCCGGGGTCTTCTTCATAGAGTGTTGGGATATTATCAAGAAGGACATCCATGAAGCGGCTACAGCCTTCTTCCAGGGAGCTACTTACCCTAGAGCCATATCTTTCGCAAACCTAATCCTCACTCCGAAAAAGGACAACCCTGAAACTTTTTGTGACTTTCGACCAATCAATCTGTGTACCTTCACCAATATGATCATCTCCAAGATCATCGTATCCCGCATGTCTGACTTACTTCCTAAGATCATATCTGAGGAACAAAGCAGCTTCGTCAAAGACAGAAACATCCAGGACAACATTATGCTGGCGCAAGAGTTAATTACCTGCATGAAACTTCCCGCTAGAGGTGGCAACATTGCTATCAAACTGGACATGGAAAGAGCTTATGACGGGCTGGACTGACAATTCATGATTTGGGTCCTCAGGGGGTTTGGCTTTTCGAAATCCTGGACCAATATCGTCTGGAGATCGATCAGCAACTCGTGGTTCTCAACGGTGATCAACGGTCAAGCCGATGGATTCTTCAAATCGAGTCGCGGTGTCAGGCAAGGAGACCATCTTTCATCCACCATATTCATCATTGCTGCGGATGCCTTGAGCAGAAATCTGAACAAGATGACCAGCACACCGAACTTCCAGCACTTTCACACCACCAGCGGCTGCTCGATCATCACTCACCTGGCTTATGCTGATGACATCCTCATTTTCACCTCAGGGGACGTCGGATCGATAGATGTGGTCAACAACACCCTTCAAAGATATGCCTGTTGCTCGGGTAGAAGATCAACCCTAATAAGAGCGTCATCTACGTCCACCACAACATCAGGCGGGAGAACACGGCCAGTATCTCCAATATCACCTCGTTCTCCATTAGTCACCCCCCGTTTCATTATCTTAGATGCCCCATCATGTACAAAAATCCAACGCCAGAATCTTTGAGGATCTCATTAACAAATAAGGAAAAAACTGGAAGGGTGGCACAATGCTACTCTATCTCGGGTGGTAAAATAATCCTCATCAAACACGTCCTCACATCCATCCCCATATACACCCTTGTCGCATGCTCCCCTCCCAAGAAGGTGCTTACTGCAATCGAAAGCATCCTCAGCAACTTCTTTTGGGGGCATAGTGGGGGCCATGTCAAGCACAATTGGGCGAGCTGGGACACCATGGCCAAACCAACTAAAGACGGGGTCTTGGGCTTCGCCAAACTATCTAACAACGTCGATGCCTTCTCGATGAAGCTTTAGTGGAAGCTCCGTATGAGTGGGAATTTATGGACGATTCATGAAGGCCAGATATTTCAAGCACATTCACCCATCACAGGCGATAGCCAACAGTAGATCCTCCGCGTTGGCGGCGCATCATCACTGGCGCACCATTGCCGAATCGATAATTTATCTCCGTCTGGGAAATGAAGAGTCCTCTACCTTCCTCGAATGCTGGACAGGAGAATCCCTGCTTCTCCGACTTCTGGAGGCCCCGGGGAACAGCAGGATCAGGGACCTATAGGATGCGCCCGGAAATGACTGGAATTGGGACAAGATCCGCGATTAGGCCGGAGATGAAGCGGTAGAGTGCATACGTCGTCAAGGTCTGAAGATCAGCTCAGATGCAGACGTGCTACAATGGTCGGCCAGTCCGACAGGAAAATTCTCTGTTCGTTCAGCCAGACAAGTAGTTCGCTGTCGCGAGACGCCTTCAACAATCATCGCTGCCTTCTGGCAGACGTGCATCCCTAAGAAGTGGTCAATCCTAATTTGGAGAGCCATGAGAAATAAGCTACCGACCGACGACATTATATACACCATTGGATTTAACTTAACCTCTGCATGCAATTGTTGCTCAGAGCGTCAGACGGAAAATATTAACCACATTTTCCGCCAGGGGATCTTCCCATGAAGGTCTGGACATTGCTATCCCAGCATTACAGACAGGATCAGGAGGATGGGAGCTTCATCGACCTATTAGCAAGGTGGGCTCACGCCTCCCAAGGTCACCAAATTGTAGCGGCTGTCGCTACGTGGATATTATGAAAGAATTGTAACAAGGCGAGGTACGAAGGCCACCGGTACAATGCAGAAATGATCATTCGCGAGGTGATCAGGCAGTGCCAGAAGATCAGGGACTCCTACTCACAAGGCCAAACTAGTCTTAGGGTGCCTATCCTCGGCTAGGCCCCAGTTTGCTTTTGTGTTTTGTTGGTATACTTGTATAGGCGTTGACATTTTGTGCCTAAGGGAATACTTGTACAGGCTTCGACATTTTGAACCTTTACGGAATAAAATGATGGGGTTTTCTCAATTATATATATATATATATTTGTGTGTTGCCTTTGGCATTGTTTGTGTTGGTGTGCTAGTATAGGCTTGGTTGGGCCTAGTGAGACTTGTTGGACTAGGCTTGGACCTAGTAGGGCTTAGTTGACCTAGTTTGACTAGTGTAGTTGACTAAAGTTGACCAAGAGTTGACTTTAGTCTAGAAATCATATAGAATGCATTGTAAAGTTCAATATTACCATTCTGGACATGTCGTGACCTGTGCTCTAAATAGGACTCATCTACTCTGTCTGGACATCTACGCTTACCAGATACTTAGGATATCAGAGAATGAGGATGAGGCTTTTTGTACCTCTTACTATGGAGCAGCCTTAGACGACACCTGCGATATGGACCTCCAGCAGGATCCACTAGCAGTTGAGATGATACCCCCATAGTTTAGGCTTGCTAGCTTAGACTTCATCTTATTTCTGTTGTCTTATCTCATTTGGATACTTTATTGTATATTTGGGATCTTGTGTTATTTGGGATGTTTGTGGAGATGTTATCTTAGACACTTAGACTTCTCTTATGTTTGTATTTCATTTTGTGGATTCATATCTAATATATATATATATATATATATATATATATATTTTCTATATATATATTATATAATATATATATAATATATATATATATATATTACTAAAAATACAGAACGAAAAAGAAAAAAATAAAAATAAAAATAAAATAAAACCAACACAAACAACCCACACAACCCATGCACACACATCAATATGGGCTTCCTTTCTGCAACCCATCAGCAAGCAAACAACCCCCTAACCCGACCTACTCGAAAACCCATATATATATAATATATATATATATAATATATATATATATATATATATATATATATAGAGAGAGAGAGAGATCGAGAGAGAGAGAGAATTTCACACAAACCCTAACCCAATCCCAGCGCCGACACATCCTCGACCCTCTCCCTGACACGCTCGCGGCCGGCCGACCACCAGGATGACCACGACTGCCAGAATCGTCGCACGCGTGCGTATGAAACACACGGTCGCAACAGCAAGCCACTTCCAGGTACCCCGCTTTCTCATCTTATCTCCGCGGACGCTCGATCAAATCAAGATCCGTAAATTCCTAAGCGTAGCTTATAAACCCTCTTGGAACCCTATCAGATAGATTCATGTTTAGCTAACCCTGTTGCCCGAAAATCGACACGAAGTTACCGAAAAACTACAGAAAATAGGAATTAAACTGTCCCAACGTCCCGTGTTTGCGGTCGATTTGCGACCAGTATTTTATTTTTTTAAAAATTGGTTTGAATAGACTTGTAGACAACCTATAGGAGATTAAACCCTTCTTGTAGATTTAATTTTCATACACTGTATAGAAAGTTATTCGATTGAGAAAAACTGGTTTTCAAAACTAAATTTTTAGAAAATTGTCACGATACGACGTGCGCCCCGACAAACCGGGCAAGTGGTCGTGAACCGAAATCTCGAAAGGTGCGTATCGACTTCGTGGACGTGTGGTCTTTGACGAATTCAAATTGGTCACGTGTGTGCGACAAATTTGGTGTGTATCCGTCAAAATTTATCGTATCGACCTTTTTAAAAATTATCGATTACTTTGTGCATGTTTCATCTTGAGGCAAAACTTGTGCCAACATAACCGTACATATTTTTGGTCCTGTATGCCAAGTTTGGTCCGATTCTGAGAAGGTCGACCGAACTATTTTGGCGGGCCCGACCCGATCCAACGACGAATTTGTGCACGGCCCACCGAATCAACTTTAGACATACAGTGGGTTCAGCTCATCAAATCGGACCTATAGACATATAGTTTGACAACTTTAGAGACCATAGACTCAGGCACATTTTTGGTGCAAAGCGGATCCAACGGATCATTTTGGCCCAAATTACTGTTTTGCCCTTATGTCCAGAATTGGACTTAAGAACAGGCTATTTTAGTTAATTTGACTATTATGAGAATGTTGGTAATATCTGTTTCAGTATTAGGAGACTGTTGTACGAGTTGACCCTTCGTGGCTCATTGAGTGGTTTGTAGTTTCAATCTTCTCAGCTCAGGACCTCAAGCGAGTACATTCTCTGATAGTTTTTATTGTCTTGATATCTACTATATCCGATTCAGTTATAGTATTTTACTTGATTCTCGATATGAGGTTATACGGACTAGTAACATTTGATCTCGTCATGAGATGTTTCCTGGTTTACATGGTATATGAGTACATTGTTCGATCGATTTTTTTCTGTACTTGTATAGACACCAATTTAGGAGTGGGCTGGCTCGTGGTTTTAAATCCTATGTCATGACGTGTCATGGTTGGATCTATTATATTATACGAGGGATTTGGGAGTTATTAGAGGTTACGTGATCAATACCCATCTTGTCACTTATTCCTGTGTTGGCTCCACCCTCACTGCAAGTAGGGTGTAGCCAGATCCAATATTTCTTGTGCTCGCTTTTTAGGTTGGACGGCTTGACCCTATATATGCATTTCCTGTGATAGCCGGTCAAATGGAACAGCATGATCCTAACCCAAGCCGATCACATAACATTCTAATATCTTATGGCACTTTTTTTATGTTTACATCAATCAGATTTACTTTTACTGCTTATATTCTAGTTTTACTTCTATCTCACCTCATGATATGTTATTCAGTTCACTTATACTTTTTTTACTTTCCAGTCTTGATATTCTATCTTGTATTCCATTATAGCTCTCTCTTATAGTATTTGTCAATTCATATGGAACTGCTGTTGGCGTTTGTACTTGCACATATCCTGACAGGATAACCCCGTTTTTTTTAGAGGATTTAGATGCAGACTGCCTTACCTAGTTTGGCATAGATGGAGTCTACGACCAGGAACTGCCTGTGGATCCGATGCTCGTAGAGGACAGACCGCCTGTAGTAACTTAGTTTAGCTAGATTTTGTTTGGATTAATTCCAGCTTGATACTTTGAGACATGTAGTATTTATTTGGGATTTTGTGTTATGTCTTTAAAATTTTGAACTTGTGATTGCGACTCAACACTATTTCAGACTATTTATTTCATCTTTATCTTTATCTTTATCATTGTGTTTATCTTTCTTAGAATTATGTGATTGAGTTGTGATTATATTCCTCCGTGCAGAGATGACAGGTAATATTATTGTGTCTCAGATACTAAATGTTCTAGATGATCCTTACAGCGTTCTACAGTCGATGCTGTGGCATAGGCTGGACGTACCCACGTGCTCGTGCCCCTAAACAGGGTACGGGTCGTCATAGCTTATCTTCCTCGGATAGATTTTACTGATCAATATTGTTAAGGTAATTCTAAGTCACCTAAATTAACTTGAACAACGTCATCTTCAGAAAGAAGCTAAAGCTACTGAGCCTAAGGATCGACTTCAAAAGACTCAATAGAAAGACAATAATCATCCACTTGATCGATAAATACCATATGGACTGAGAAAACATCTTTAAATATTTTTCTTACATTGGGATCTGAATCCCACACCGAAGAATCAGAAGAATGAGAATGCGTCTCACTCTCCTCTTCAACTGAGATCTTCGAAGTGGTTGGAGGAGTCACATATCCGAATCCAGAGCACGTACGATGACAATAGTCTTATGGTTTCCCTTTTGGAGTCGGAATACGCAGCGGTAGACGCTAGCCTATACCATAGTTAAGGCCTTACTGACTATCTAAATCATAACCCATTATTTGAATGATTTTTTCGTTTGAGGAGTGTATCGGTAAATGCATTTTGCTGGCATCTTGTTTGAGGTCTTCGATTAGAGCCTCCTTAGGAACTTTGTCTCGACCAAAAATGGTCGGTGTATCTCCGATACACTTGGCTGGTACTTTAAGGTATAATTTGTATGACAGACATGGAGTACTACTTCTAGAAAAAACAGATACGAACATTGATAACTTCATATCCGTATAAGAGAACACAAAGAGTCGACAATTTTAGACTAGTCATACACTACACCAAAATAGTTAATTTGTAACATTTATTTGACAATTACTATCGATTATTACCATGATAGTTTTGTAACAATATTAAGTGTTATAATTATTAAAAATCTGTTACTAAAATGCAAATTTTGAAGAAAATTCGAGTTTATAATTTTAGTTTCCTTCAAAACCGTTACAAATAAAATTGTCTCATGTCCTTAATTTTTTCATATACCCCAGTAAAAAGCGTTAGAAATGAAAATTTTCACTTCCTACTCATTTTTACAATTCCCTCTGCTTCTTGTCTTTCGAGCTCCCCCTCTCCATGATATATTTCTCTCTACCAAAGAAACCACCAATGGTTCTCTAGCTGACCGTCTAGCTGTCGGCGGAGCTTCTCTTCTTTCGAGCTTCCCTTCTTCTGAGCCGCCAATGGTGAGAGCCTGCGACCTAGAGCCAATTGTGCTCTAGCTGGCCGTCCTCCTCGGCTCCTCATCGTAGCCATCTGGAGGTCCGTCTTCCCCCACGACATCTTCGCCTCCCTGAATCCGTGGTGCCTCAATTCTTTTTTTCTCTACAAAAAATTAGGTCATCAAGCATAAAAATTAGTTTGTGGAGATTCTTAGCTTTTGATCCATAGCTCACCATGTCGAAGACAAAGGGGATCGGCAAGAGAAAAGGAATCTGAATCGATCAAATCGGAGAGACAAATGACCCGATGTTGATCTCAATGTCAGTGTCGATCCGAAGGGGAGCGGAGGAATTAGGTCCTTCTTCTTCTTCTTCTTCTTTGGCTCGGCGTAACGGGGGACTTGAAGAGAGAGGATGGTGGAGAGTTCCGGATCCTCTTAGTTGACAAAGATTTTTACAAGCTCGCTTCCCTGACTACTACATAATGAGGATGTATAACAATAAATTCTCTATGAGCTACTTCTTCAATCCTAATTGAACAAGAATTGGATTCATTTCTCATTCATTTGTTTTGATTTGTACTTAGTTAACATAAATTATATTCATTTCTCTTCAGTTTTTAGCTACAGTCCTAAAATATTTTCCCATATTCTAGCTTAAATAGATCTTGCAAACTTGCAAAAAAAATTCTTGACAACTTGTCTAGAACTAATAAAGCTCAAATTGTTTTGGTTATTTATGATTTTGTCTATATATTTAGGCTTAAGTATGTGGGCAACTTATCTATGTTCTTTTTATGGTGTCATACCTTTGTTATATAGGAGACAAAGTGTTGTTCTTGAGGAATCAAATTATTTTAAAGGTTTCTAGTGCTTCATATATTAATTTCGAATTTAATAACAAATAACTATGTTTTTTGATGATTATCCATGTCTAAAGCCGTACTCCTTTCGAATTTCCTAAGATTCTTAGACAAGTAAAATAAACGGACTTTTATTGATACCTTGTTTATGTTTCAGGCTCATGAGCAACCAGTTAGATTAATATATAAAATCATAGTGAGAATTGGATGGTCATAGTGATGATAAAGGTTCAATTAAGTATGATGATTTGTTATCTATGTTTTTAATGTTTTGTTATCATGTATAAATGCATTACTGTTCCTTTATATATATCATTGGTGTTGCCAATACTTCATAATCTCAATAGATCACCCCTTCACGGGGAGTTCCTTTCTCTTTGTTAATAAAGAAAATGTTCTATCTCTACAAATTGTGTTTGAGAGATCTATGTAATGCATTGAATTAGGTGACTATGTTGTACACTACTCAGTTACTGTAATCTAGTAGTTTTGTCCAATCTTTTATGCGAGCTTAAATATGTAATGATTCTAATGTACTTACTATGGCACATTTATATCAGGCGATGCATGGTGCTCCTCTCTATATTGCAGAGATCTCCATCACTGATACATGGGACTTTGATATCACTAAAAGAGTTTTATAGTGCTCAAAATTCGTAGATCTTCTTTAACCATATAATGCATGTTGTTACCAAGCAGAAAAGCATTGTAATATTAATATACCATAATTAACATGACTAGAAAAACTCCTAAAGGTAGCCCATGTCATCTCCTTCTCATAAACAAAAAATTTGTACGAATTCAAGACTTTCTGGCTTATGATGTAGAGGCTTGATTGGGTGGCCTTGACACTGAAATGGATCACACATGTTGATGCCTGTTTGTTCAGACATGCCACTAAATTTGGACCAACTATGATGAACATGGTCAACACCATGCTAGTAAGCTGTGGTCCAAGAACTTGTTAGAGGAAGCTTACTAGTGTGCTGTTACCTTCTGAATAAATACCCTTCTATAGGATAATAATCAGAAGAATCCTATGGGTTTGACAAGGGTGGCACTTACATTGTTTGCCTGGCAGATATGTAGCTTCGGCTAAGGTAGGTTAGTGATGAATTCCAAAGAACGAAGATATGTTCAAAGATTATGGCAACAATGTTGTAATTGCAGGTTATGCACTAGATAGTAATTTTAACCATTTCTATCTGATCAATATGAAGTAATGGGATATTGCAAATAACTTATCTGGGACCAAGGATTCCACATATTTGGAACTCTTTTTCCTTTCAAGTCTAGAATACATATGGTATAACTTTTCAAGCATGGGTTTCTTTTACCCTTGCTGACCATTCAAAATTAAATGTGAAGCCTATTAGTTGCACGGTAGAGCAAAATAAGGAAGGTGGATGATACTAAATCGCTAAACTTTGAGTTATTGAAAGAGTTGTTACTTTTAATTTCTCACTTGAAAACCAAATGGCCTAGGATTTATTTGAAGAGATCTGTTCAATATTTACAACTTTCCTGCCTATATAGATCTTCAGTTTCTAACATTTTGAGTATTATACTTTGCGAGCAAGTTTCAACTGCAGTGGAGAATTTATCTGCAATGGAGAATTCAAATGCATTGAGAATTCTAATTTGCTTATAAATTCAGCTGCAATGCAGGGTCCAAATTTGGCATTTTCTATATATTTTACTCTTTATGTGGCTTTTTAACCCTAGATGATTTTTAGATGGATTCCTCAGCTCTTTTTTTAAAGGTTTTTCTTATTGATCCTTGGTTGCATAGCTTAAATTGCATAACACCTACCTTCCAACTGGTTGTCTAGGTTCTACCTTGGCTTGATTTTTCCCTAAATCATTATGCCTACCTCTGCTCGCAATAAAACCTATGTAGGAAAGCTTCCTAAATACCTTGTATTTAGTCATCGAACTAAGCACATGGTTCTATGTTTGTGCAATTTGTCTACCTTTTTGGAAGTATTCGATTAATGCAGTTGGAGGATGGGTTCTGTATCCCTATTGTAGTTCTAATGGCTTTGGCATGTGGAATTATCCAGTTGCCACCATCTCCAAGATGGTTACTTCTTAGGGTAGTTCAAGAAAGAGGTTCATTGGAAGAATACAAAGAGAAGATTGTTTATTCTTGGAGAAATTAAGGGGTCGTCCAATTGGTGATAAAGCATCTGATATACTTAATAGTAGATACTCTGTCTCCTTGAAGGCTGCCTATTCTGAGCAAGAACCTGAAGGTAGTATCTTGGAAGTGTTTGAAGGGGCAAGCTTGAAGGCATTCATAATTGGAGGAGGATTGGTCCTTTTCCATGAGGTAAGCTTCCATAACTACATGATGCCAAATTCATTATTCGTCTTGTTCTCCAACATAATTCTTGTTTGTTTGTTTTTTCTTCTCATTTTGATTTATTTATGCTTTCAACAAAGTTTATCAAATTTGTACTTTATTTATATCTAATACATTTTGTAGAAATCATACGAGAAAACTAATAGTTCCGTTACTAACATTATTGAAATCACACATGACATATAGGACAACCAAGCATTTTGTATTATACAGCTTCAATTCTTCAGATATATGTCATCTGATGAAGCACTTATTTTTAACAAATTGGAAAAAAATTCCTTACATACTGTCTTCCTGACTTTCCTTCTTTATTGTATCTTTACCTCAGATTGTTGGATTTTCAGCTACAATAGATGCTTCTAAGGTCTCTGTTGTGATCGGGTTTTTAGGAACGATGAAACACAAATTGTTGGATTTTCTTTAGGTTGTTCATCATATATTTTGCTTAGTCTGGTCATTAAAGTAAACCTAGTACCAGGATAAAATATAAACTAAACTCTCAAATTGTCAAGGTGACTCCTAATTAATCAACAAACAAAGAAATAGAAGTTGAACATAAAAAATGGAAGATTTCTTAAGTTTAAAAACCCTGGAGGCATCCTGGAGTTGATATCCTAGATTATTTCAATTTTGGATTAAACGAGGATAGCTGGAAGGATTATAGCAAACAACTGGCATGTTACACCCTTGTTGTCCAACAGAAGCCGTACTTGGTTTATTAGGTCTTCATTTTTTATAAATATCTTTTTTTTGATGTACAGACCAACTTCGTGTGGAATCTACCATTCAAAGTAAAATACAAGACTATGAGGTTGTGCGGCCAGAACATGTAATGCCTGCCATTGATTCCCCTATTAAAATTTGATATTAATTATCCTTGCTTTTTTAGGATTATGATGCAAATTTACCTCATAAACTTGTAGGTGCAACAGGTCATCATGAAATTTATGCTGATAACATGCACTATGAAAGGTAGAAAATGGTCATTTGATCTTAGTGGACCAGGAGGTGCCCCAATACGACCACTATTAGTACGTCTTTATCTTATAATATATTGGCTATCTAATATTGGTATAATATTCTATATTTCAACCTGAATATTTATTAACTAGAACTCAGTTGTAAGTCACTACTACTACTGATTTCTATCCTTGTAATCAGCAATAAGGAGACCCATACGGTTGAAACTAGTTTTGGGGAACGTCTTCCCTCTATAGATACCAGGCCACCACACACCTGTGATGCAGATTCAATTATAAAGGTAATGCCAATCAATTGTAGCTTCTATAGTGAATTTATGCAACCTTTAGTCCCACGACAGATTTATGGTACTTGTTTATTTAAGTTGCTTTTTATGTACAAATTGTGTAAACTCCTTACTTGCTATTTAGATTTATGTACTTGTTTAATGAAGAAATCTAAGGTGTGTTAGTCACAGAATGGGTTTATATTTTGGTTCTTACCATTTTGCATGTAGTTCCTTGCCAAATATACTATATCCTCTTATATATTTCCTATGTAGAGATTGTGTAAACATTCATTTGGTACAACCTGCACGGTACAAAGATTTTGGACTAACAGTCATCGAGGCAATGAACTGTGGCCTGTTGTCATTTGCAACCAAGGAGGGCCTGCAAAAATACAGTGGCAATGGAGTAAAAGCAACTCTACATAATCTTATAAATGGTTGGCTAATCCTTCACGTTAATTTGTGTATAACCAAACCTTTTCTATATTACTACTTCATTTTTACTTCTTAAAAATGTAGTAATTACTAAAATAAATATGGATTGACCTTTAGACTCAAACTAGCACTTGGAGCGACAAGGGGGATGGCATATCTCCATTCCAGCTCAGCTATTGGGATAGAGGCATATCTTCTAAATGGTCTACTACTTCTTTCTGGAGGCATCTATGTCATCATGCTCATCATAAAAAACTAGAGACTAGTTAGTATCTACGATAAGGAATGTTTCTTTCTCTTTTGTTTGTAGTGAGAAGAGAATGGTTGTTCTCCTTTATGTTCATCTTGAGGGTTAGATCTTCTAATGTTATGTGTTGTATTCAACTATTACAATATGAATTTGATTTTATGTCCATGTTGATAAGAGTTAAGCTTTGATTATATATTGCTTTGAATTTGGTTGAATATAGGTTAATGGAAAATATATTGATTTTTTTTCAAAAATACATATATTGGTAACGGTTATAACTATTACAAAAGTGAAAAATAAGTAACACAATAGCACATTTTTGTAACGGTAATAACTGTTACAAAAATAAAATTAGTCACGATAATAAAGCATTAAAAAATTATTTTCGTAACTGTAATAATCGTGACGAAAAGTGTTAGAAAAATTAGTCACAGTCAATTCGTCAAAGTTATTACCGTAACAAAATTTTTGTCACGGTAATAACCGTTGGCAATCACCTGTTTTGGTGTATTGTTAGGAACACTAGAGTAATCAAAAGCAGAACGTCTTTCATTAGGGTTATATAAGATTTTTCTTCTGGGAAAACAACCTCAGAAAGTTTGATAGAAGAGGTTTTTTATAACGTTTGCTCTTGCGGCAATCGCATCATGAGTTAGATCAATCACCAGGGACTCATCCAGCTGAATGAGATGCCTTGCCGACAGAGATCTGTAGGATCGTTGAGCACATCTAGAGGGTAGTGAATAGAGTGTATGTGTGTGCAGCAAAAATATCACCCATTAAAAAAAATATTCAGAAAAATATACTATGGCAGGTAAAATGACAGTAAATAAATTGCAGTAAAGTAAGATCAAGAAAATCAAACTCAATGACATAGCAATATATACTAGTATCCCTCTGAGAGGACTAGTCCAGTCTCGAGTACTCTTGCTCGATGTTAATCTACTATGTCACAAGCTAATTGAGAGCTTGTAGTCTCTTACAACACCGTTCTTGGCGACGAGCAAGCGACCGACTCCAGAGGGCAATTTTAAAAAATAACATTTTCTAATTCTGCCTCCAATACAACTCTTTAACACCAAAACTCTAGATTGAACAAAATGTACTGGCTTTAGCTAAGTGTGGTATAGGCTTGATTTGAAAGCTTTAGCTCGTAAAGAACACTTTAGGAATGAATAGAGAAGAGAAAGTTGAATGAATGAGTGATTTGGAAATAGAAAAGTTCTCCTCTATTTATAGTATTTTTATAGACCAAATTCGGGCACAGTTCGGATGCAGAAATCTCGCATTCGAATGTTGGATGCAGATTTGGAGGAAATTCGAATCAAATATCAAAACTAACTCGACCGAACTCAGGCTGAGTTCTGAGTTCTGTTTCGGTTAGGTCAGAACTGTTGAGCCGAATTTGTATAGGTTTTGGGCTTTTTAGAAGTATAGACTTTTGGATTTTATATATGTGGATAGGTAGGCTAATTTTTGTTTGTGGATTGAGAAAACATAAGAGTACCGATTCTGATCAACTTTATATATTTCTCCTAGACTCAATAAAAGTAAAAAAATACATAAAAAATAAGAAAAAGCTTGATCTTGATTCTATTGCATTTGGTTCTTGATGACGACGTATGTTTGTACTTTGTAGCAGATTTAGGATGCAGACTTTCTAACTTGAACCGATATGCTCGTAGCAGTATATGTATTTAGCGTATCGACCAAAGTTGACATTGATTATCAAAATCAGGTGCGATCATTAACCAATGGGCCAACAATCTACCCCATTTTGGTAATCAACAATTTGAGTCTATACCAAAATATAACACATAATATTTAACTTTGAAATTTTATACCTAAATTGTTCTGAAACAAAAAATTAGTATATTTTGTATATTTTGAAATTTTACATATTTCTCCTTTGTCATGTAATCAAAATACGGCTCCCCCGTAATTTGTGAAGCCAACAGTAACAAAAAAAGCAGAGTAATACCAAATATGATAGGAATTAACAAGTCAACATCTCAATTATATGAACGAGAAAGCAGTAGTAGCAGAAAAAATATGAGCAGAGAGAAAGCCAACTAGCATAGCAAATAAGTACATAAACTAGATACAACTGAAGTCCAAAACTGCATAAACCAGTGCTACAAAATAAGATATTCCAAAATAAACAAAATGCCACTACATTATCATCAACCATCAAATAAAGTCGACAAAAGTACTAAGCTAAAAATAGTAATCAAGCATCAGCACCGTCTGGTCATCAGTAGGAGGCTAAGGATCGAAGTAGGCTATCGTCGGATCCAAGAAGCCAAAAGTAGGATGATCCTCGAGTCTCGGTCCATCAAAACCAGGGTGACGGAGGATGGTCGTCGGTGCAGTAGGATGATGTTCCATCATCTACTGAATATCGACCATCATTTCTTAAGACCTGGGCCTAGAAATGTGGCAATAGTCAACGTCTCCATAGCGAGCTCGATAGTTTGATGCTGCTGTCCCTAGAGTGTGACAAAAGCATCGTACCTCTTAGAGCTCATTAATGGTATGGCCTGGAGCTGTTAGGGCTGGAGCATCTACTGGTGCTCTGGCTGGAGTAGGTGGAGGTGGAGGTGGAGCATCACCAGGAGGGTGAGGAACTTTCTAGACCTAAAGAGCTCTGAAGGCATTCCAAAGATATGACACAAATCTAGATCGATGTCAAACTCTAGAAGATGACCGACATATGCATAAGGTAAAAAGGTTTCGGCCTGCTCATTACAGCTGATCATCGATGCTATCATAGTCTTGGGGAAAAAATGTAACCATAAAATATATGATACATAGCAGATACTCTAAGAGCGTGATCTCATCAGTGGATCCCGTTTAGGTAGAAGAGATGAATAGATAATACGATGGAGTTCATAGAAGTGTTGGTTGAGGTGACATGCGTACAACATGATCGGAACCGACTCGGATGACACAACGCTACCTTGAAAGACTCAAGAGTCATGTAGTAGGAAATTGAACTTTGTTAATATCGACTAGAATGTCACCATTAACATTCGCTAGGTCTTCAGAACTAAATTTAAATTCCTTGTCGCTGACACAGGAATGAATATTGTCGTCTGCTTCTTGCATATTGTAATAAACATACGAACAATATTATCATAGATTGAGTGGAAAGTCTCTAAAAAATCTCGAAGTGCTAGGTTTTTAAAAGTAGTAGCATACTCCGAGAGAATACTAAAGTTGATAGTATTTCCCGCAAATCTCCTATACCTAAAATGAGTAAAATAAGAGATTGATCTCTCGAAAAGAAAAAGGGGGACGAGTCAAAGTCCTCATTGTTATCGGACGAGCGGACTGAACATATTAACCGGTCATACTCGAAGTGGAAGATGAAGCGGTATCTTTAGCTTTCTTCCTCTTAGGAATTCTAGAAGCCATAAAAAACTGAGAAGTAAAAGATAGAGATATACCTCAATGGGATCAAAAAGTGGTAGAGAACGCCTTCTAGAGCCCTTAGATCCAAGGAATAGGTTTTGGAGGCTTTTGAGAGGGTTTTCTAAAACCTAGGGTTAAGGTTTTAGGCTTTAGAGGCGCTATTCGGAGGTTGAAGGAGATGAATAGAAGAGATAGGGGCGCTGGTTCGTATTTTTATACAAATAACCCAACAGAGTTCGATCCAAGTTCGGCTACTTAGATTTTAGCTCATATTTGTGCTATGAATTATAAAAATGACTCATAAATTTTTAACTCTTTGAATTAATTTACATTCAGCACATTGGGCTAGCTATAGGGGCCGCATCCCCGCTAGCGGTAGTCCGAAGACACTTGGTACCGGGTCGCTTAGACTTTTATGTCTTGTTGATATAAGGACCTTTCGGCTTGTACCCAAAATAACTTCAATTAATAAATCGCAGAGTATCAAGTTTTAAGTATTTTTATTAATCATAACGCATCATGACTCTAAAATTCAAGTATGTCTAACTCCGACGCCTATAATTGAAATGATCTTCAGCTAGTTGTTTTATAAAAATGTCTGCTAGTTGATGATTTATGTCAATAAATTCTAAGCAGATATCCCCGTGTTATTGGTGATCACGCAAAAAGCGATGACGTATTTCTATATGATTAGGGCATGAATGACATACTGGGTTCTTAATCATATTAATGGTGCTAGTATTATCACGATAAATGGTAATCTTGGTATAGTTCATATTATAGGCTTCTAAGGTTTTCTTCATCCACAAAATATGGCACAACAACGTCCTATGGCGATATACTCAGCCTCAGTTGTTGATAGCGCTACAGAGTTTTGATTCTTGCCAAACCAAGAAACTATAGCTTTTTCTAGAAACTCACACGTACCGCTGGTACTTTTACGGTCTACTTTGCATCCAGAAAAATTAACATCGGAGTAACCGATTAGGTCAAACAACATGGTTTTGGATACCATAAGCCAGCAGTAGAAGTTCTTTTAAGTTATCGGAAGATACGCTTAACGGCGCATAAATGTGATTCCTTAGGATTAGCTTGATATCTTGCACAAATATAAATGCTAAACATTATATCAGGGCAACTAGCAGTTAAATAAAGTAAACTATCAATCATACCTTGACACTTATATTGGTCGGCTAGTTTGCCACTTTCTTCAATGTCAAGTCGTGTTGATGTAGCCATTGGCGTACCGATAGGTTTTACGTTATCGAAGTCATACTTCTTTATAAATCTTTTGTGTACCTGGCTTAATTGATGAAGGTCCCTGCGAGTGTTGTTTGATCTGGAGTCCTAGGAAGTAGTTGAGCTCTCCCATCATACTCATTTCAAACTCACTCTACATATATTTAGCAAAACCTTGACAAAGTTTTTCGTTAGTAGAACCAAAAATAATGTCATCAACGTAAATTTGCACAAGTAAATACTGTCAGCTGAAGATTTGATAAACATGATTGTATAAACTCTTCCTGTTGAAAAATCATTTTCAAGAAGGAAAGCACTTAGGCACTCATACCAACCACGTGGTGTTTGTTTGAGTCTATAAAGCGCTTTTCTAAGCTTGAAAACATAATCTGGTTTTTAAAAATCTTCAAATCCAGGGGGTTGTTTCCAAAAACTTCTTCCTTTAAAAATTTGTTCAAAAATGCACTTTTCACGTCCATTTGAAAAAGTTTAAAATTATAAAAACATACAAATGCTCAAAACATGCAAATGGACTCTAGTCTAGCAACATGAGCATATGTCTCATCACAATCAATCCCTTCTTCTTGATTATAACCTTGTGCTATAAGACGTGCTTTGTTATGTAGAACGTGTCTATCCTCACTCAGTTTATTTCGGAACACTCATTTGGTACCAATTATCGATTGACCAATAGGTTTAGGAATAATTTTCCAAACTTGGTTTTTATCAAATTGATTAAGTTACTCTTGTATGGCATCAATCTAAAACTCATTAGAAAAAGAATATGCTACTGACTTAAGTTCTACTTGGAAAATGAAAGCTACTTCTATATCTCTAGTAGAAGAATACGTACCTACTCCTTTAGATACATCACCAATTACCAATGTATCTGAATGGTCTGGCCTAAATTTTATCTTCTTCGATAAACTCTCCAAATAACTTTTGTTGGTAGCAGTACCTTCACCTGCTTTGTATTTACTTTTTATATCTTCGTCATAACTGTCTCTAGATCTCTGACTATTAAGCTCATCAAAAGTAACATTAATAGATTCTTCAACAATCATAAATCTTTTATTAAAAATTCTATATCCTTTACTCTTGCAGTATACCCGAGAAATATCCTTTTGTCTATCTTTGAGTCGAACTTACCCAAGTTATCCTTAGCGTTCAGGATAAAACAACGACAACCATAAACTTTGAGATAAAATGTTTAGAATCCTTTCTAACCATAATTCATAAGGGGTTTTCTTTGATATAGGTCGAATTAACACCCTATTCAAAATATGATAGGCTGTACTTAAAGCTTCTGCCCAAAAGTATTTAGAAAGATTATGCTGATTCATCATAACTCTAGCCATATCGCTTAAAGTACGATTCTTCCTCTCTATAACACCATTATGTTGAGGAGATATAGGACAAGAAACTAGTGGTAATATCCACTATCATCACAAAACATTTTGAAATCAGTATTTTTGAACTCGCCATTATGATCACTTTAGATTCGAGTAATCATGAAGATATTTTCATTTTGTACCTTTTTGAAAAATACTTGAAATTTAAAAATAGCATCACTTTTATTTGATAAAAAGTACACCTAAGTATAACGAGAGCAATCATCAACTATAACAAAAGTGTAGAGTTTACCGCCAAGACTAACGACTCTACTAGGACCAAACAAATCCATATGAATCAACTACAAAGGTCTAGAAGTGGTTACAATGTAGATGGATTTAAAGGATGACCGAACATACCATATCTCTCTTGAAGGTAATTTATGGGAGTCCTTTTACCAGCTTTTTAATGCATAGACTTGAGATAGTGTCCATATTTGCATGTCCTAGCCTCATATGCCATAGCCATCTTTTATTCTGATTGGCTACTAAGCACTTACCTGTATTGTTAGTACATTATTGAAAGAAAACATAAATATTGTCTTCCCTGATCCCTTCACATACGAAATTTCCAGTAGGCATTTCATATATAGAACATTTGTCTCTCACAAAATTGATGCTATAACTATTATCTACCAAATAACTTATGCTCAAGAAGTTTTGTTTCAATTATGTGACTAGACAAACGTATTTTATTTCTGGGTATGGAGACATACCAATAGTACCTATTCCTATAATATCACCTTGAAGATTATTACCAAAAGAAACATACCCATCTCTTTTCATCGATAGCGTAGTGAATAAAGATGCATCATCTATTATGTGCCATGAACACTTGCTATCGAGTATCCACTTGCTTTTAGTATAAGAGGGTTGAGGGTCCACCAACAAAACGAGTAGATAAATCTTTTGGTACCCATTTCTTCAAGGGTCCACTATGATTAGTCTTAGGAATCCAAGCAAGCATATTTGTGTAAACAAGCTTTCTAGCTCTACAGTATTGTGATATGTGCCCCTGTGTACCACAGTATGTGCATGTGATTTTTGAAATTTTGTTCTTGATTTCTTTGTTGACAAATTTTGTGTGTCTTTCTTGGAAACCTGTATGTGAAAGCATGGTTGTGAGAAACGTGTTGATTATGTGCTTTCTTTGGTTTAGTCCTTTATGGTATATGCTTGGTATTAGGACTAACCTTAGGCCGTGTAACAGGAATGACCTGTTTGCCTATCTTGATCCATTAATTTTTTGGAAATCGTGCAAGACTTCTCAAATTTAGTAGTCATGTCTGTGAGTCTTTGCTCAGTGACTAAGTGTCTTTTCTTCTCTATGTCGTAAAGTTCTTATACTTTGACATAGTCTTTTTCTTTCTCCTCTATGGTAATGATAGTCTCATGATAGTCCAATTTAAGTTTTGATATCTCTTTTGTGTTACTGGTAGTAAATGTCTCTTTAATATTTTTAATAAGATGAGACAATCTAGCTACTTCGGTTGTGTATACCTTAATGTCTTTACGAGATTGCTTGTACTTGTCCAACACATTTATGTGCTCTTCAAGTAGTTCAATAAAGACATTTTCTAATTCATCAAAAGTAAAATTATCATATAGAGGGTTCTCAAATACCTTATCGAATGCCATCATACATACATTTGCACTGCTGTTATGTCTGTCCTCCTCCGATTATTCACTGGCCACACTTTCATGCCAGATGCTGTTGTTAGCATACTTTTGACCGATTATAGTTTTTTTGCTCGATCTTGATCGATCATATGGTCTGCACTTCTTTGATAATGGATAGTCTTTTATATGCCCTGACTTCTTTCACCAAGAGCATATTGTTTCTTCTTCGTTGCTTTCGTGGATGTACTTCTTCTTTTGGTTTAATCTCTCAAACTTTAAGAACTTTCTGAAGTTCTTAACCAACAGGACCTGTTCATCACCATTGGACTATTTTTCATCTGAATCGTTCTATGAGACTCTTTTGGCTTCAACTTTGAAGGCAATTGACTTTTCTTTGGGAGTTTCTTCTTCAAATTCTTGCAAGTCAAGCTCATGGGTCATGAGCCTGCCCATCAGTATCACTAATGTCATTATGGTGAGGTCGTTTCCTTCTATGATCGTGGTGGCCTTCGGGTTCTAGTTCTTTGTTAGAGCCCTCAGTACCTTCCTGATCTTTTTATGATTGTTGTAATCCTTACCAAGAGATTATAATGGATTAGTAATATCAAGAAAACGAGTGAACATATATGTAATTGACTCATCGGGTTTCATCTTGAAGGACTCGTATTACTGTGTTAATCTACTAATTTTGGATTACTTCACTTGGGAAGTTCCTTCATAAGTTACCTCAAGAAGTCTCCAAATTTTATTAGATGTCGTACAGGTTGATATGCTAATAAACTCAATTTTATCAATAGCACAGAATAGTGCATTGATGGCTCATGCATCTAGACTAGCCTATGTCCTTTTATGCTTAGTATATTTGTTAAGGGGCTTGTCTACTACTACACCATCAATCATTGTTCTAGGCGGTTTCTTGTAATCGTCTATAACTATCGACTAAAGATCGAAGTCCAGTGACTTTAGAAAGAAACTCATCCGTGTTTTCAAGTAGGTATAATTCGTTCCATCAAATAGTAGGGGTCTATTCGACTGACATAGATATATGCTCTCTAGATAGTTATGTATATGTATAACCCACTCTGATACCAATTGTAGGATCGTTGAGCACCTCTAGAGGGGGGAGTGAATAGAGTGTGTACGTGTGCAACAAAAATTATCACCAATTAAAAATATATTCAGAATTATATACTATTGCAGGTAAAATAATAGTAAATAAATTGTAGTAAAGTAAGAGTCAAAAAAATCAAACTCAGTGACACACTGATATATACTGGTATCCCTCTGAGAGGACTAATCCAGTCTCGAGTATTCTTGCTTGATGTTAATCCACTATATCATAAGCTAATTGAGAGCTTGTAGTCTCTTACAACACCGTGCTTGGTGACGAGCGCACGTCCGACTCCAGATGGAGATTTTAAAAACTGGAACATTTTTTGAATGCAGCCTCCGATACAACTCTTCAATACCAAAAATCTAGATTAAACAAAATTGTACTGGCTTTAGCTAAGAGTGGTATAAGCTTGATTGGAAAGCTTTAGCTCGTAGAGAACACTTTAGGAACGAATAAAAAAGAGAAGATTGAATGAATGAGTGATTTGAAAATAGGAAAGTTCTCCTCTATTTATAGCATTTTTTAGAATAAATTCGGGCAGAGGTCGGATGTAGAAATCTCGCATTCGAACGTTGGATACAGATTTAGAGGGAATTCAATTCAAATATCAAAACTAACTCGACCGAACTTGGGCTGAGTTCTGCCTGGGTTAGGTCAGAACTGTTGATCCAAATTTGCATAGGTTTTGGGCTTTTTAGAAGTATGGACTTTTAGATTTTGTATATATATATAGGTAGGATAACTTGTTTTGTGAACTGAGAAAATCCTAAGCCAGTACCAATCCTTATCAACCATACATATTTCTCCTAGACTCAATAAAAGTAAAAAAAATACAAAAAATATATAAAAAAGCTTGATCTTGATTCTACTGAGTTTGGTTCTTGATGACGACGTATTGTTTGTACTTTATAGTAGATTTAGGATGTAGACTTTCTTCTGACTTGAACCTGTAAACTCGTAGCAATTTACGTATTTTGTTTATCGACCTAAGTTGACGTTGGTTATCACAATTAGGTGTGATCATTAACCAATGGACCAACAAGAACAATCACCAACGACACTCTTTCTTGGTCCTCAGATTAATCACTAGAGGATCCTCTTTTTTAGTCGATCGAAGATCAATCACCAAAGGCGGCTCGAACTTCGTATATGTTTTGCTCTTGTGCAGATCAATGACCAGAGGTTCGTTACCCCCATTATGAGCTTCTTGTAGAGTTCTAGTAGATTTTTCTTTACCAGGGAACTTGGGCAAGTTGACGACCAACGGATCTATGATAGGCTCCTTCCATATGGAAGGCTCTTCAACGAGCTCTTTCCACAAAGGGCCTTTCAACTATATAGCCAAGGGTACTTCTATGGCTGGTTCAATGGATGCTTCTTCTAACGTATCGTCAACATCATCCCCCTTATTTATAGCCAAGATTGATTGTCCATCGTTGGATGGTCTTTGATCCAAAGGTTTATACATAATCAGAAAATATACTTCTACTCCTTTGAAAGGATCGACATCTGCAAATTCTGTACATACTACCCCCTCTTTACTTACATATTTGAAACATTGGTAATGAGTAGATGGTACAAGAAGATTTTCATGTATCTATGGTTGCCCCAACAAGATATTGTAGGATTCATAACCCATTGGTCGACCAAGGCCTTAGACAAAAAAATAAGTAGGACAACTATAGAGGCACCAACACTGGACGAGTCTTAGATTTTGATGAACTTGAACTACTTATGCCTTCTTTCAATCATAAATCTCGCGTACTTATATTTTGGAATGCATTGACAAATGTTGCTATTATAGCCTAGTTTTGCAAGCCTATTCTTTATCGAGCTTGTTCAGAACATATTTATTGGGGACGCCCACTAACATATTGTCTAATTAGAATCGGTGTATTATGGTCTGATCAACCTTAGTGTGGCGGTTCGCTCTTCATATGATTTGCCTACGTGGATTGAGATATAAATGCCTCTAGGATCTCAACCGCAACTGCTTTGACAACTCTCTTTGAATTATTCAATCTTCCTTGGAACCTCGTATTCACATTCGATCCCCTCTCCCTTGAACTCTTTACTATTTTTTGCCTTACCTATTCTGAAAAAAACAAATGCTCGTGTTTGAGGAAAGAAAGACACAGAATGTCCCCCTTAATTCTCCATACCACCTATGGCCATGAAAGCTATATATACAATAGCTTTCCATATATTCAAAATAAGGGAACTATCTTCAAACTTGATTCATATCTACCGTATTATATTTTCTATTACGTCGTGTAGTATTCTTCTATAATCAAGATTCGAGGTACGACATCGCAACCTGAATTTTTTCTAATTCTATTAATCGTAGAATCGTACCTTGGTTTAATTTCGAAAAAAGAATTTTGGAGTATATAGGTTGTAAGTCCTTTTAAATTCTAGGATTTAATTGGATTAGCGATTGATTAGGATAAGTTGGTTCCCAGTAGAATAATAAATGCATGCCCTATGAACACCCACTTTCTATTTAGATCATTTGATGTTCTCTGTCGTGACATTGATATTCGGAGCGCAAGACCAGCTGTTACGTTTCAACAAATTTCATATACAAGACCTAGATGAGTCCACCTTCATATAGACATATCATGTCCCACTAAAATATGTCCTCTTGTACTATATTTTTATGATACGACTTTCTGGTCAAAATGGCTAACTATAACCTTTACCGTAATACTGCTGCACTTTCCAACTACAATTAGAGACCCAACAATGACTCAAAACTTTCGATCCAATATGTGGTTGTGACCTACTCGAAGTCCACTATGCACATGCCACTAGTGTGCCACTCAATTGAGTCTTCTTGTGCTACTTAAACTCAAAGGTCACAAAAGGCACATTTTTGGGCTTAAGGAACTTAGTTAACCAACCTGACTGGCAGTTAGCCCAACCACTTGAGTTAGAACATATTCTAGGTTACCCTAACCTAATAGAAATGGTTCAGATTGATTTCATGGGATCTTGTCCAGCCAATATAGATTAACATCTAAGGTTCATGTAATCAAAGATTGATGTCCAATTAGGGAACCTATTGAGACCCAGTAAAAACCCATCCATGCATATCGCCACATTTGGACTATAAACCAAACTTTAGAAACCTAGTCCCTACATCTATTCTATAGTCCCTATCTCATGGTCCACTAAACATCCTTCCATAAATCCCTTAACTATATCCCTTCATAGCCTATGTTATACGATGAATGAAATCTCGATGTACCAACTTTTTTTGGTTAGGCTTAACCAAGACCTCTTTTACTGCCTTGATAAAACGTGGCCAATACTTGAGCAAGGTTGGATAAGTAATACCTAGGCTTCCTATAGAGTCCGTGACTACGATTCGAAGTACCTCATATCCTCATGTCTCCTTAAAACTTGACCCTCTTAGAAGCCCTATTACGGTGCTTTCCTGGATTAACCAATTTCTGTAAGTGGGATAGGATCCTGAACTTAGCATTCTTTATCTCTTGGAATGCGATATCAACTTGAATTCCATCATAATCGTTCTTCCATCTATTTGAAAGTTGTGATACGATCTTCGTATTGCATTTTATACTTCTTTGCTTGTGCGTTTAGGGAACCACGGTAAAAGATCACAATCTTGATTCTTCAAATCCATTCTATCATAGAATCGTGTCTTGGATTGAATTTCGAGAACAAAAATTGTTGATGTGTATAGGCAAGCCTCTCTAAGAACATAGGGTTCCTTGGAATTAGCAAAGGATCGCGATAGATTAGCTCCAATTGAACTAATAAAATAGTGGTTCATAATGTCCACTCCTATCCGTATCAATTGATACCTCGACCGTGACTTTGATATTGGGAGCACAACACTAGCATTTTCCTTCCAACAAACTTCACACTCATAAACTAGACCAATCAAGCTACGCACGTGACATACATGTTCCACACAAATACACCTTCTTGTGCTCCATTTCCATTACACCACATGAATGACACAAATTCCCTTAGAATAAACCATAGATGGCCATTTTTGTTCCAATTGATCTTAATCATGCCACAAAATTTTTTTGACCCATTCCCTTAACTAAACTGAATACCAATAATCCATACAAGGTGCATCACACATAAGACATATGATTTTCACTCAAGCCAACAGATGCCTCCTATACCACACCAAACATCGATCACGTACCACTAGTCGTTATGACTTGTAGACTTCAGACCCTTACCTAATCAACACCTACAGTAAGGTTTTGCACTATTATGGACTCATCTATCTTAGTTACCCATGTTAGGCAAAGACTGAAATTTTCTTTGAACCGACATGTTTTAGTTATAATCGAACAAGAGATTCTTACCATCTTGTTGAAAGCATGGACGATAGGAACAATGTTAGATTGTAATAATCCTCCTATAGAAGTTATTGAACAAGAATGCCATGATATTGTCTAGGCTTCCTTTGGGATCCATGACTGCGGTCAGAAGTGTTCAATAGTCTCGTGCCTCTCCTTAGAAATTGTCCTTCTCAGAAGTCTGTAACTTTGAATTCCACGGTTAGCCAATATCTATAAGTTGGGTTGAATCTTGAATGAAGAAATACCCATCTTGTAGAATATGGCGTCAATTTGGATCATGTAATAATTACCTCCTCCATTATTTCGGAAACCACGTTGCAATTTGATGTACCTGCCCTCCCTTGTCTTTAATCTCGTTATTCTTCGATATTTGGCTTAATTTAATTTCGAGGACAAATTTTTTTATAAGTTGGATAGGATGTAGACCCCTCCCCCCCATTAATTTTAATTTTAATTATTGTATTTTATAATATTCTTTTAATTATTGGATTTTAAAATTTTAGATTTTTATAATATTTTTGGTAGCAAGTTTCAAATGCTACAGTAAATATACATAGATAAACTTGTAGCAACTTTATGTACTAAATGTATTATAAAGATATTTCTAATTAAGAAAATCTCATTATGAATTTTTATAGTGTTTTTATTTGTTATTAAAATGTATTGTAATTAATAATTGAATGATTTTTATAGTAGCAGGAATTTCTACCGTATAGGTAGCTAGTAGGATTAATGGCTCAAGGGTTTATTGAAATATTTTGTAAATTTTATAAGTTTTTGTATAAATTAGTTGAATATATATATATATATATATATATATATATATATATATATATATATATATATATATATATATATATATATATAGTTTAAAAAAAGAAAAAAGAACTTCTCGCGAGAAATTCAATCAAATTTCTCGGGATAGCACCCCCAGCCTACAGACCCGACCCCCCTTGCGGTTAACAGCCGCACGTATAAATCGAGAAAGAGAGAGAAGAAATTGCCAAACCCTAATCCCCGTCGACCTGATCTCCTAGCCGTGCGACTACACCGAGCAACCTCGACCACACCCACGTGCGTTGCGAGGCTGCCACAGGCCGGCCAGTGACGCCGCATCGATGCGAGAAGATGCAGCAACTACAGAGAAAAACAACAGCAGAAACGGGTTTCACGCCACTTCGCGATGTACTTTCTTCCACCATGATTGACGCTTTTGTGAACCGATTAATCTGGCACAATCACAACCCTATCCACTTTGATTCCATTTATATAGATTAAATTGATTCGCGATATATGAATCGCATATCGAGCCCAAAGTTTGATGAAAAGCTGTTCAAAATAGAACAGTTTCTCGTTCGAAAACCTATATTGGAAGGACGATTCATGTGAACCCATCGACCAATTTAGAAAACTATTTAAAAAGTTTTGTAGAAGACAACCGAGTTTAAAACCCTTCAAACACTTTTATTTTTTTCTTTTATATTTTTTGTTTTAATTTAAATCTTAATTTGGACGAAAAAACACCGAAAAAACCACGATACGGCGTGCGTCCCAAAAAACCGGGCGACGTGGTCGCAACCCATGAGCTTCAAAAGACGTATATGGATGTTATCGACATGTGGGATTCGATGGAACTCAATTTTGTTGTGCGTGCGCGACGAAATCGTGGCGTATCCATCAAGATACCCTACAACGGCCCTTTTGCAAACTAGCCCCTAACTTCGTGCACGTTCATCATCTCAAGACGAAACTTGTGCCAACAGGACCATATCATTTTTCTGGTTTTATATGCCAATTTTGGTCCGATTCTGAGAAGGTCGACCGGAACACCCTTTTGGCAGGCCCGCGACCCGATCCAACGGACAAATTTGTGCACGGCCCGTCAGAATCCAACTTTGGACATACGGTTGAGTTCGTATCACCAAATCAGACCTGTAGACATATACTTTGTTGACTTTAGATACCAAAGGCTCTTGGACATCGTTTTGATCCGAAATTACGATTTTACCCCAATGTCTAGAATTGGACTTTTGGATAGGCATTTTTAGACATTTCTTTAATACCAAACGTATTGGTGATGTCTGTTTCAGCATCTTGAGACTGTTGCACGAGTTTGACTTTTGTATGGCACACTGAGTGGTTGGTATTATCGGTTTCACCAGCAATGGACCCCAGACGAGTACATTTGTTGTTTATTTTCGATATTTTTAATTACTATAGTTCATTGTTAGTCACTTAATATTTGATTCTCGACACGTTCGTCACACAGATACCACATTTTATCTTTTTTTCCTATCTTGTCGTGTTTCTTACTTGTCGTGTCAGGAAGGGAAAGTACCAAGTAGATGTATGATCTGGCCGTAGACTTTATTTTATTTCATGCAAGTAGACCTCGTAGACATTATTTCATTTCATGCAAGTAGACCTCATAGATATTGTTTTATTTCATGCAAGTAGACCTCGTAGACCTTGTTTTATTTCATGCAAAGTAGACCTCGTAGACCTTACGGTGTAGTGTCCCAGCTGATCACCCATCGAAAGGAATACTTCAACACACTTAGATAACTATGTTCCTCGTTCCACCCTTTATATGTTCCATATATTTTCCTGTCTCTAGTTCATTGTATTACCATGTTATAGTAGATTCTCTCGTCATGTATTTTATGGCTAACCTCTGTTTTATAGTCATTATCGTATTTGGAACTGCACTTAGTAAATTGTACTCATTCTACTCCTGACTGGAAATCAATATTTTTTTAGATAATCGCTTGCTACATTATGCTTGGACCACTTGGGGAGACATGGGTATATGCGAAGGCCAAACCTAGAGACTAGTTAAATAGTTGAGTAATTATTTAGTTATTTTTATAATTTTGTGAGACATTGTACTTTGTATCCAAATATAAATTTGTGAATATTGTAATAAGTTTAATTTTATGAATGAGCAAATAAAGTATTTATTTTCTGTGATTTTGAGCATTGTGGCTAGACAGCGTTCTACCGTCGATACTGCGGGTAGCTTGGACACGCACTCGTATTCTAAAAAGCGGGAGCGGGTCGTGACAAATTTTTTTGGTGGCCCATTTAGGTCAGTTTTTGCAAATTGTGCGAACTCGTGATAGTACTTAAGTTAGTCGTACCATTGTGAGCCTACGACTACGAAATGCTCATTCACAAGTTAGGGTTAAGTCAACTTTAGGAGAATGGCAAGGACTAGAAAAACCTTATCAAATTGACTGTTGGGTAGTTAATGTTACTACGTAGGTCATGTGATTTAGCCAATAATTTATTGAATTCTAAAACCCTATTAGGTAACTTAGGGAATTTTCATAGAGTGATATACCATTGTATCTGATATGATGGTACGATCTAAGGTGGGTATACGAATCGCTTATAAACTAGGCTGATATACTTACTCTGTCTGCACAAAACATTCAATAGCATGCATCCTGACTACATGGTCACTGGCTTTGTTATACCATACAGACGTTTGCCATATAGGACTTCAAGTTATTGCAATGTCCAGTCAAAGTAGGTAAATAGCCTCTAAGAGTGTCTCGCAATAATCGTGCTCCCAAAGCACGCCAATGTTTCCTTCTATGCCGGATCGGTCCCCCTAGCGTCCCGGGGTACCGTCCGAGAAAACATATCACCAAACAAACATTGTGCACAAGTTGTCCATGACCATGCGAATGCATGTCTGACTCGATCGTGCACATAAACGCATGGTAAAATAATGAAACAAAGTAAAGGCAATAGTACATCATCTAATTTCTTCTAATTCATGTTCAATGACTTATTCATTTCCAACATTACCAACATTTCACTTGGTGATCTCAACGATCCCAAGCCTCATCATTTCTCAAGGGACCTGTAGCATTTCATTCAATTCATTAGGGCAATTATCATTTATTTTATTGCTTATATGAAAATAGGCAGCATTTCATTTCTACGCAACAGTTACACAGAGTGTACATAATTTAGTATTTTATTTAGTTCATTGGGTCGATAGCATAATCAAATCATTTCTCATCCTATTATTCACAAAGTATCTCATTGTTCAAGTGATCCATTTGTTTCAGCAGCATTAAGAATAAGGGACATTATTGAGCATCAATTCATATTGCAGTTTAAGTGTTATTCATTCAGCAATTTAATGTTCATGTGTTATTTATTCCAGCAAATCTTAGTATAAGCATCTCTATCAATTAGCAACTAAGCATCATAGTTTAAGGGACATAACCTAGGGACATATTACTCTATTTTATTAGGCATTAAGGAGTAGGGAGGAAGGACAGTTCCACTCACTTGCATAAAAGGTTCTTCCTATTTCGATTGCACATATTCCCACTAAGCGTAGCGCCATTAGCGAGCCACATTCCAATCCCCTTTTCATCTAGCTAGCTAAGAAAGACTGTATCAGTCTCAATTCTCTTGATTTCCAACCCAAGACATGGTCCAACGTTCTGAACGCATCCAACAAGCCAACCAAATGCCTCATGCAGAGCAGGACATTACATAATATACCACTCAGAAAAAGTTTAGTCCTCGAAACTTAAGGGAACAACTCATTCTACTAATTCACTTAGTCACAACAAGTTAGTCATTCAGCTTCTATTAAATATTCCGATTCAGCACTCTAGAAAATTTCGAGATTGTTATCCAATTGTACCACTTAATCCATAGATAATTCAATCCGTCTTTCCCTTTCCGAAAATAATTGTACTTCTCATTGACTCACCAACATTCTTTCATGCAGCTCTATCTTCGTTGTAGCCTACCACATCGTTTGAATTCATATACATATCCTAGGCATCCCCAAAACATGTGCACTTCAGCCAAAGTCCATGCTAGTACGATTCGATAAGCTCTCCCGACAATGGTATCTTGTCGCAGTCTATTACATCGGTTAGATCCATACACATACTTTAGATGTCCCAAAAATATATGTATTTCGTCCAACTTCTGTGTTAGTATAATTTTTATAAGCCACGGTGTAACTTTCTTCTCCAAATCTGACTTACACACTTTAATATTCAAATTTCGGTCTAGGCCTACTCGGGGTCTGTCGGTATCTTTCTCTATTAATCATTGCTACGGCCATTTGCCACAATCTCCATCTTTTAAGCCACAACACTTAACATCAGGGATAACTCGAATAAGTTCTTTATACAAGCACAATATTTCTAACATTCGGGCCACGGGTCAAACTTAGAGCCAACCATACTAAGAGTTCACAACAACCAATATGCAATTATATTCCTTTCTGAATCCAACAACGTTTCTCACCGAGGCAATTAATCTCTAAAGGATACATTCTGAGGGTAAAATTCTATACGACAGTCAAGGTTAACACAACTACACGACTTTAGTTACCGATCCATCATTCCGTCATGAGCAGTCAATTATATCTCATGGAATAATTTACTACTCGATACATACAGCTCAAGTCACATCCCATGATTCCAGGTCCCATTAAGGCCGACATATTATTTCACAAGGGTCAAACATCTCTAAGGTTCATGTTAAAGCATATACTTGTAGCATATACTTTCTTAGGTCATACTCATCACCATCTCTTGTTCAATACCAAAAGGTTATCCTACGGTCGCCAACGGTCACCCTATTATTCGGTCAATTCTCTAAGGCTAGCTATACCGTCAGCTAAACCTAATCATTCAGGTGACTCCCTTAGAGTGGACGGCTACTAGGGATCATACTAATTTCTTATTCTTAGGCCAACAAGCAACACCGACAGTTCCTAGCAACTCTACCCAAACCTATGGGTATCTACTTAGTCTGAACAACTAATCGTCATTAATTGTCGACTATGTCGACAATTGGTTAAGCAGCCCACGGTGTTTACGGTCAAGTCTATCTATGGTCATCCTCAAGGAACTAATTTCCATAGAGGCTCATTCTAGACTTACCCAACAATCGCCAAAGATCGATCTAGCAACATTATGTTTTAAATACCGACCCGATATATAATTCCCAACAATCCTATTTCTATTCCGATTCTATCGTACCCATACGGGTCTATATACCAAGGCTAATTACTCAAGGGTCATCGATTCCGATAGTCTTAACAGAACTATGGAATCATACTATTCGGTCTGTATGACAAAGTCAAACCTCTAAGTCATAAGCCATCAATCTATATCCCAACCGACAGTCGTCTACATGTCAAACCATTTATTGACACTATCCAACATATTTCGTGGTTCTAAATCCCATTCATTTTCCAGCCATCAAGATCTTGTACGGACATAAAATCTCACACCGCAAGAGTAGAGTAGTTCGTTCCATTCAATCCGACAATCCATGTATCAATTAACCTTTCTCTACGCGACACAAGTGTTCAGAGTCACTACTTGTTACATCTAGGATACACTTCAATTTCTCGAGCATACAAGCATGTATACAACGGCTATCCATCTCATCAAGCCCAATTCATACTTTTGTTGATTCTATCTTTCGGCAATCAAGATGAGTTAACATCTGTTGCACCTTAGGGTCATAGCACATATTTCGAACATTCATTCGAGTCAATGATAATGTTTCTAAAACTTTCAATTTAGCAACCAACTTGTAATAGCCACACATGATTTCTATCCAACCAATCATAACTATCGTTCAACGTTCTAAGCCACATCATTCTCTTACCAATTCCATTTACCCAAAGCATACAAACCGTCTTACTAGTTTGAGTCATCACTCGACTGAACAATTCCCAACCAAGGCACTCGTTACACTTTCTAACAATCTCGCTACCCAACATAACATCATCATCAAGGGACACTCGAGTCAACTAGTAACAAGGCATGACTCCCAGCTAAGTCTTAACACCACCCAAGGCTCACAGATAGACACATTGCTATCCGATCGAAAGGGTCACGATACATCTCATTCTGAAGTAGTAGAGGAAATATACCACTCAGAAACGAAGCCATCCCCAAATAATACCAACTCAAGTCTATTCCGGACATTCATGATCTAAATGATCATAGCATAAAGCCAACATCTTAGGGTCTCAAATCACATGAAAACACAGGTGTAGGCAACTCTAGAGGGGGGTGAATAGAGTTTGTGTCAATAATCACCAAATAAAAATTAACTCTATATCACCTCCACAAAATAACTATCAAGATAGTAAATAAATTAGAAGGAAATGCGGAAGTAAATAAAGATCAGAAGAGCATACGCAAACACAGCAGTTTTAACCTGGTTTCCCTCGTGGAGGACTAGTCCAGGCCTGAGAACTCTAGCTCAGGATTCAAATCCACTATTTGTGAAATAGTAGTTTACAACCCGTGCCTTTTCTTCAGAAGAGCACGTCAACTTCTTACAGAGGATCGCAGTGGCGATTTGCTTGGATTTTTCCAAGCGACTTGGAATTGTCCAAGTAATTTTTCTTTTCAACTCTTGCACAAAAACTTCTAGCTGAATCGCACTTGAGCACCTTGGGGCTTAGGAAGTTTTATGGCTAGTAGATTGGAAGAGTAAGGCTCTTGACTATATAGGCTATATAAGAGAAGAAGAATAGAAGAGTGGATGGTTTCAAATGAGAGAAACCAAGGCCTATTTATAGGGTTCGGGACAGGCAGAATTCGGCCAGAATTCTGTCCTCAAGATTCAAAAATATGGCCGTTGGACAGCTAGCAGCAAGCAGGCCCTAAAAATCAGCTCCTGAAAATCAGGGGACAGAGTTCGGCCCGAACTCTGTGTGGAGGCAGAGTTCGGCCCGAACTCTGTCTCCAGTAGACAGAATTGGTCCATTGGGCTTTTGGGCTTTGTGGAGCTTGGGCTTGGTTCAGGAATTGGTCTGTTGTATGGTAGATCTTTGGAGAGATATGCTAGGGGTTGAGATGACTCAGTGCGACTCAACGTACACATTCTCCTAGACTCAATAAATTGAAGATTACAGACTTAGAACAATTAGGAAAACCAAGAGCCCTGAGATGATGCCTTTCTTCTGATATTTGAGCAGCCCTGAAGACGTCTTTTTCCTTGACAGCAGTCGTCCGAAGATAAACAGATCTGGAAATCTGAATACCTTTCGGAGGCTTCGCCCCCGAACCCCCGACGGGGGGCGCTGCCCCCCTCGACCCCTGTCCGCTGACCGGGCAGCGGAACCCCCGATGCGAGGTCCCGGATAGGTCGTTAGGCGGTTCGGAGAAATCCCTTTATATGACGCCGTCTTTGGTCCAACATTAATTCTTCATTGCCTATGTCCTGTTTGATCATGTTAGATCATGCTTACTGCATGTCTACAAATACATGTTAGGCCAGCAAAATATGTTGCAGTACGATACAAGCATAGCAATACAATATAGGACAATTAGGACATTGCTAAGTTTAAGTAAGAACATGATAGCATATTAGGCCAACAAAATATGTTGCAGTACGATACAAGCATAGCAGTATAATATAGGACAATTAGGACAATGCTAAGTTTAAGTAGCAACATGAAAGTGAGTATATGAATATTAGTGACATCATTATGTTAAACTTAACTGATTAGCCATATTCAAAAACACAATGTAATCATTGGGCCAACATCACAAGCCAACACGCATGAGTCAACTCATAAATTCTGTTGAACTCATCCATCAATTGTTTCATTTACTATCTTTCCCAATATCACATGTAATTCTCAGCATGTTACAGCATGCATAGCCACATTTCTCTATTCATACATTTTGAGCATCAATCACAATAAGCATACTATGGCATCGAGTCATTGTTGGGTCATTAGTGTCCAAACCAACAACAAGCAAATTCATTCAGGGACATCATAATATTTTTATACTTATTATATGGAACATCCAGTGAGCAGCCAAGAGAGTTGAAGAACTTTTAGACACGAACAACTTGGAAGATTACAGGAATAACAACAGCTTAATCGCGGAAGCAACTTTGGTTAATCGTCGATGCAAATTTGATTCTAAACGAATCAAAAAAGAGTCCAAGGACGTAAAGCCGTGCTCTGATACCAATTTGTCATGCCCCGATTCATAGAATCGTTCGTCCTCGCTTTGATTCACACCAATCATTCATCCTCTCTTAGGCGTGATGCCATATAAGTCTGGTATTGTACTTGTACAAGGAGGTACATAATTGATAATCTTGAAATAGGAATACATCGCAGCGGCAGAAGCAGACAAATTGAAGTTAATGAGGATATTCTTTTTTATCGAATAGAAATACATCACTGATTTATAGCAGTGGAGATAAGCAGATAACTTGAAGTCGCACAGAGATATATAAAATTGTATCCTCTTTATTGATAATTGAAGTAGAGTATAGGACTTGAAATAGAGTACAAAGTTTACAACACATCTCACTTTACATTGATAGCCAACTGAACAAATGCCATAAAGCTTACATTTGATACTTTGATACATTGGATTACAACACGATATTCCGACTTGGCTTACAACTCACTGGTATACATGATTATAATATTTCATACATTATGCCCTTTATAAACAGAAGATATCATTTTTTTGCAAGGAGAGCTTCTGCATGTCCAACAAATTTTTGATGCCGCTGGACAGATCAAGCCAATCTTCGTGTACAGAACTTCTCAATCACGAGCACCTAAAAAGAGTGCCCACAACGTGGGTCAGTACATCATCTATGTACTGGCAAGCAGAACTAGCCCCCTCGCCTAAACCGACACTAAGTTGTCAATTTTAGCAAGAATTTATTAGAGTGATCTTTCTATTTGGGGCCTAATATCAGTTTACAATTCATGGGCAATAATCATAGTGATGCATGTAAACTTGTTCTTAGCAGTATTTATGTAGAGGCATCATTAAGGCAGCATTGGAGTTAACATATATCGAACATGTTGTAGTGATTCTTTTAGCAAGGTAACACTTTAGCATATTGGTGTTATCGTGTCTAGCAAGTTATAGCAACGCTGATAGAAGGCAACACTTAGCAATATTATATTCAACAGACTAAGCATGTTATAGTAATTCTCATGGGAAGGCAACATTAGCAGAATTATTTCCCTTAGCATGTTAAGCAAGCAAGTTGAACCAACATATATTGAATATATCACATTTAAGTGATATCTTACCAATAGCCGACTCCCTCGTACCTGCATCAAATACAGGTTAGCTAATATACTTACTCTGTCTGCACAAAACATTCATTAGCGTGCATCCTGACTACATGGTCACTGGCTTTGTTATACCATATGGACGTTTGCCATATAGGACTTCAAGTTATTGTAATGTCCAGTCAAAGTAGGTAGCCAGCCTCTAAGAGTGTTTTGCAATAGCCGTGCTCCTAAAAAATGCCAATATTTCCTCCTAGGCCGGATCGGTCCCCCTAACGTCCTGGGCTACCGTTCGAGAAAATATATCACCAAACAAACATTATGCACAAGTTTTCCATGACCATGCGAATGCGTGTCTGACTCGATCGTGCACATAAACGCATGGTAAAATAATAAAAGAAAGTAAAAGCAATAGTGCATCATCTCATTTCATCCAAGTCATGTTCAATGACTTATTCATTTCCAATATTACCATCATTTCACTTGGTGACCTCAACGATCCCAAGCCTCATCATTTCTCAAGGGACCTGTAGCATTTCATTCAATTCATTGGGGCAATTATCATTCATTTTATTGCTTATATGAAAATAGGCAGCATTTCATTTCTACGCAACAGTTACATAGAGTGTACATAATTCAGTGTTTCATTTAGTTCATTGGGTCCATAGCATAGCCAGATTATTTCTCATCATATCATTCACAAAGAATCTCATTGTTCAAGTGATCCATTTATTTCAACAACATTAAGTATAAGGGACATTATCGAGCATCAATTCACATTGCACCTCGAGTGTTATTCATTCAGCAGTTCAATGTTCATGTCTTATTCATTCCAGCAAATCTTAGCCTAAGCATCTCTATCAATTAGTAACTAAGCATCAAAGTTTAAGGGACATAACCTAAGGACATATTACTCTATTTTATTAGGCATGAAGGAGTAGGGAGGAAGTACTAGGGGTGAGCATTCGGTTTATTCGGTTTAAACCGAACCGAATAACCCAAAACCGAGTTGGACCGAAACCGAATAAGCAAAACTGAAACCGAACCGAATTGGCCCAAAACCGAATCAAGCCGAACCGAATTAAATTGGTTTGATTTTCGGTTTATTCGGTTTATTCATATATTTTTGATTTCTTTGAGCTTTTTTTGTTATATATAGTAACTAAATATACATAGACATATTTAGTATATACCTATATATATTTAGTATATACCTATATATATTAATACTTATATATATAGTGTACACACACACACACATACACAGACACATACACACACACACACACACACACATATATATATATATAAAAATATATATATATATAAATTAATTAATTAAATTTTCTTATTCGGTTTTCGATTTTGGACCGAAATCGAAACCCAAAACCGAAACCGAAACCGAATAAGAAAATTTAGTATTTTCAAAACCGAAACAGAACCGAGTTTTTTTAAAACTGAACCGAACCTCTTATTCGGTTTGGTTCGGTTTTCGGTCCAAAACCGAATAATGCTCACCCCTAGGAAGGACAGTTCCACTCACTTGCATAAAATGGTCTTCGTGTTTAGATCCAACGGGCAAATTTGTGCACGGTCAGCCAGAATCCAACTTTGGACATACAGTTGGATTCGTATCATCAAATCAGACGTGTAGACATATGCTTTGTTGACTTTAGATACCAAAGGCTCTTGCATGCCTTTCGGTGCAAAGCGGGTCCAATGGCGGACATCGTTTTGATCCGAAATTATGATTTTGCTCCTATATCTATAATTGGACTTTTGGATAGGCATTTTTAGATATTTTTTTAATACCAAAAGTATTGGTGATGACTGTTTCAGAATCTGGAGACTGTTGCGTGAGTTTGACTTTTGTATGGCACACTGAGTGGTTGGTATTATCGGTTTCACCAGCAAAGGACCCCAGACGAGTACATTTGTTGTTTGTTTTTGATATTGTTAATTACTATAGTTCATTGTTAGTCATTTATTATTTGATTCTCGATACGCTCGTCATACGGATACCATATTTTATCTTTCTTTCCTATCTTGTCGTGTTTCTTACTTGTCGTGTCGGAAAGGAGAAGTACCAAGTAGATGTATGATCTGGCCGTAGACCTTATTTTATTTCATGCAAGTAGACCTCGTAGACATTGTTTCATTTCATACAAGTAGACCTCATAGATATTATTTTATTTCATGCAAGTAGACCTCGTAGACCTTATTTTATTTCATGCAAAGTAGACCTCGTAGACCTTACGGTGTAGTGTCCCAGCCGATCACCCATCGAAAGGAGTACTTCAACACACTTAGATAACTATGTTCCTCGTTCCACCCTTTATATGTTCCATATATTTTCCTGTCTCTAGTTCATTGTATTACCATGTTATAGTAGATTCTCTCGTCATGTATTTTATGGCTAACCTCTGTTTTATAGTCATTATCGTATTTGGAACTACACTTAGTGAATTGTACTCATTCCACTCCTGACTGGAAATCAATATTTTTTTAGATAATCGCTTGCTACATTATTCTTGGACCACTGGGGGAGACATGGGTATATGCAAAGGCCAAACCTAGAGACTAGTTAAATAGTTGAGTAATTATTTAGTTATTTTATAATTTTGTGAGACATTGTACTTTGTATCCAAATGTAAATTTGTGAATATTGTAATCAGTTTAATTTTGTGAATGAGAAAATAAAGTATTTATTTTCTGTGATTTTGAGCATTGTGGCTAGACAGCGTTCTACCGTCGATACTGCGGCTGGCTTGGACACGCACTCGTATTCTAAAAAGCGGGAGCGGATCGTGACAAGTTTTTATGGTGGCCCATATAGGTCAGTTTTTGTAAATTGTGCAAACTCATGATAGTTCTTAAGTTAGTCGTACCTTTGTGAGCCTACGACTAGGAAATGCTCATTCACAAGTTCGGGTTAATTTGACTTTCGGAGAATAGCAAGGACTAGAAAAACCTTATAAAATTGACTATTGGGTAGTTAAGGTTACTATGTAGGTCATGAGATTTAGCCAATAATTTACTGAATTCTAAAACCCTATTAGATAACTTAAGGAATTTTCCTAGAGTGATATACATTGTATCTGATATGATGGTACGATCTAAGGTGGGTATACTAATCGCTTATAAAATAGGCTGTATACTTACTATGTCTGCACAAAATATTCACTAGCGTGTATCTCGACTACATGGTTACTGGCTTTGTTATACCATACAGACGTCTGCCATATAGGACTTTAAGTTATTGCAATGTCCAGTCAAAGTAGGTAGCTAGCCTCTAAGAGTGTCTCGCAATAATCGTGCTCCCAAAGCACGCCAATGTTTCCTCCTAGGTCGGATCGGTCCCCCTAACGTCCCGGGGTACCGTCCGAGAAAATATATCACCAAACAAACATTGTGCATAAGTTGTCCATGACCATGCGAATGCATATCTGACTCGATCGTGCACATAAATACATGGTAAAATAATAAAAGAAAGTAAAGGCAATAGTGCATCATCTAATTTCATCTAAGTCATGTTAAATGACTTATTCATTTCCAACATTACCATCATTTCACTTGGTAATCTCAACGATCCCAAGCCTCATTATTTCTCAAGGAACCTGTAGCATTTCATTCAATTCATTGGGGCAATTATCATTTATTTTATTGCTTATATAAAAATTGGCAGCATTTTATTTCTACGTAACAGTTACACAGAGTGTACATAATTTAGTATTTTATTTAGTTCACTGGGTCGATAGCATAATCAGATCATTTCACGTCCTATCATTCACAAAGTATCTCATTGTTCAAGTGATCAATTTGTTTCAGCAACATTAAGAATAAGGGACATTATTGAGCATCAATTCATAATGCAGTTCAAGTGTTATTCATTAAGCAATTTAATGTTCATGTGTTATTCATTCCAGCAAATCTTAGCATAAGCATCCCTATCAATTAGCAACTAAGCATCATAGTTTAAGGGACAGAACCTAGGGACATATTACTCTATTTTATTAGGCATTAAGGAGTAGGGAGGAAGGACAGTTCCACTCACTTGCATAAAAGGTTCTTCCTGTTTCGATTATACATATTCCCACTAAGCGTAGCACCATTAGCGAGCCACATTCCAATACCTATTCTGTCTAGCTATCTAAGAGAGACTGTATTAGTCTTAATTCTCTTGATTTCTAACCCAAGGCATGGTCCAACTTTTTGAACGCATCCAATAAGCCAACCAAATGCCTCGTGCAGAGCGAAAGATTACATAATATACCACTCAGAAAAAATTTATTCCTCGAAACTTAAGGGAACAACTCATTCTACTAATTCACTTAGTCACAACAAGTTACTCATTCAGCTCTATTCAATATTCCAATTCAGCACTCTAGAAAATTTCGAGATTGTTATCCAATTGTACCACTTAATCCATAGATGATTCAATCCGTCTTTCCCTTTACCAAAATAATTGTTCTTCTCATTGACTCACCAACATTCTTCCATGCCGCTCTATCTTTATCGTAACCTACCGCTTCATTTGAATTCATACACATATCTTAGGCGTCCCCAAAATATATGCACTTCAGCCAAAGTCCATGCTAGTACGATTCGATAAGCTCTCCCGACAATGGTACCTTGTCGCAGTCTATTACATCGGTTAGATCCATACACATACTTTAAATGTCCCAAAAATATATGTATTTCGTCCAACTTCTGTATTAGTACAATTTTTATAAGCCACGGGGTAACTTTCTTCTCCAAATGTGACTTACACATTTTAATATTCAAATTTTGGTCTAGGCCTTCCCGGGGCCTGTCAGTATCTTTCTCTATTACTCATTGTGTCATTCCGTCATGAGTAGTCAATTCTCTCATGGAATAATTCACTACTCGATATATACAACTCAAGTCACATCCTACGATTCCAGTTCCCGTTAAGGCCGACATATTATTTCACAAGGGTCAAACATCTATAAAGTTCATGTTAAAGCATATACTTGTAGCATATACATTCTTAGGTCATACTAATAACCATCTCTTGTTCAATACCAAAAGGTTATCCTACGGTCGCCAATGGTCACCCTATTATTCAGTCAATTCTCTAAGGCTAGGTATACCGTCAGCTAAACCTAATCATTCAGGTGACTCCCTTAGAGTGGACGGCTACTAGGAATCATACTAATTTCTTATTCTTAGGCCAACAAGCAACCGAAAGTTCCTAGCAACTCTACCCAAACCTGTAGGTATCTACTCAGTCTGAACAACTAATCGTCGTTGTCGACTATGTCGACAATTGGTTAAGCAGCCCACGATGTTTAGGGTCAAGTCTATCTATGGTCATCCTCAAGGAACTAATTCCCATAGAGGCTCATTCTAGACTTACCCAACAATCGCCTAAAATCGATCCAGCAACATTATGTTTCAAATTCTGACCCGACATATAATTTCCAACAATCCTATTTCCATTCCAATTCTATCATACCCGTACAGATCTATATACCAAGGCTAATTACTCAAGGGTCATTGATTCCGATAATCTCAACAGAACTATGGAATAATACTATTCGGTCTGTATGACAAAGTCAAACCTCTAAGTCGTAAGCCAGCAATCTATATCCCAACCGACAGTCATTTATACGTCACACCATTTATTGACACTATCCAACATATTTTGTGGTTCTAAATCCCATTCATTTTCCAGCCATCAAGATCTTGTACGGACACAAAATCTCATACCGTAAGAGTAGAGTAGTTCGTTCCATTCAATCCAAAAATCCATGTATCAATTAACCATTCTCTACGCGTCACAAGTGTTCAGAGTCACTACTTATTACATCTTGGATACACTTCAATTTCTCAAGCATACAAGCATGTATACAACGGCTATCCATCTCATCAAGCCCAATTCATACTTTTGTTGATTCTATATTTCGGCAATCAAGATGAATTAACATTTGTTGCACCTTAGGGTCATAGCACATATTTCCAACATTCATTCGAGTCACTGATAATATTTCCAAAACTTTTAATTTAGCAATCAACTTGTAATAGCCACACATGATTTCCATCCAACCAATCGTAACTATCGTTCAACATTCTAAGCCACATCATTCTTTTACCAATTCCATTTATCCCAAGCATACTAACCGTCTTACTAGTTTGAGTCATCATACGACTGAACAATTCCTAACCAAGGCACTCATTACACTTTCTAACAATCTCGCTATCCAACATAACATCATCTTCAAGGGACACTCGAGTCAACTAGTAACAAGGCATGACTCCCAGCTAAGCCTTAACACCACCCAAGTCTCACAGATAGACACATTGCTATTCGATCGAAAGGGTCACGATAAATCTCATTCTGAAGTGGTAGAGGCAATATACCACTCAGAAACGAAGCCATCCCCAAACAATACCAACTCAAGTCTTTTTTGGACATTCGTGATCTAAATGATCACAACATAAATCCAACATCTTAGGGTCTCAAATCACAAGCCAACACGCATGAGTCAACTCATAAATTCTGTTGAACTCATCCATTAATTATTTTATTTACTATTATTTCCCAACATCACATGCAATTCTCAGCATGTTTCAATACACATGGCTACATTTCTCTATTCCCACATTTTGAGCATCAATCACAATAAGCATACTATGGCATCGAGTCATTGTTGGGTCATTAGTGTCCAAACCAACAACAAGAAAATTCATTCAGGGGAATCACAATATTTTTAGACTTATTGTATGGAACATCCAGTGAGCAGCCAAGAGAGTTAAAGAACTTTCAGACACGAACAACTTGAAAGATTACAGGAACAACAACAGCATAATTGTGGAACAATCTTTGATTTAATCGCATAAGCAACGTTAAGTGATCGCGGAAGCAACTTTGGTTAATCGTCGATGCAACTTTGATTTGAAACGAATCAAATAAGAGTCCAAGGACGTAAAGCCGTGCTTTGATACCAATTTGTCATGCCTTGATTCGGGGAATCGTTCGTCCTCACTTTGATTCACACCAATAATTCATCCTCGCTTAGGCGTGATGCCGTACAAGTCTGGTATTGCATTTGTATAAGGAGGTAAATAATTGATAATCTTGAAATAGGAACACATCGCACCGGCAGTGTAACACCCAGTTTTCCATATAAGGGTAATTTTGAAAATTTATCATTATAATTATTATTTATTGATATTTATTTTATATTATATTTTTTTGGTGATTTTTAATTATTTTTAAACTATTTAAAAATTGTTTTAAGTCATGACTTGTGATTTTGATGTGCTGCTAGCGAAACCCTAGAGATTGTATGACCTAGAGCCTAACCATGTGATTAGGGATATTTAATTATTATTTTTAGCCTAGGGGTAATTTGGTTATTTTTACTTATTTGAATTATTTGATTAATTATTGAATTGGTGATTCCTAGTTTGGACTTTGACTCATTGAGACTAGTAGACGAGCCTAGAACATAACCCTAACTATGGTGACCCTAGTCTAACTTGAGTTAACCTATTTTTAGTCATTAGAGATTGGTTTTAGAATGAGAGGATTAGGTTTAGCGAAATTAAGTCATGACTTATGGTTTTAGGAAATGACTTATGGCTTCATGACTTAAATGATCATGACTTAAGCCCATGGGCCAATTTAGGAAACCCTAACCCTAATTAATACCCTATGACTAGCCATAGGGCTCCCCCTCCCTATAAATAATCTCCTCATTGATTGTTCTTGCCTCTTTGTTCTTTTTTAACAAATTGAAGAAAGAGGTAAAGAGCCATCTTCCCCAATCCACAACTTTCTTATTTCAAGTCTTTTTTGGCTCAAATCTTTTGCATTAGGTTCTAATTAACCTCTACTTGCTGTTCATGGAGAATAATCTCTGACTTGGATCAATTTGGAGCATTTGGCCATCAAGAAGAATACCTCCAATTTGAAGCTCTTTCTTGCTTTTTACGCCTATAGGTAAAACTCCAAAAATTAAACTAATATTCTGTTTTCTTTGCATTTAGGACTAGATCTAGGGTCCTCTAGCTGTCCCTGAAGTTTGGGTCAATTTCGTGTCCGTTTGGTGTCCGTATCGGGCACGTGTCAATGTGTAAGTGTAGGTGTTTGGTAGAATGTCCCTTAGGATTTTATTTTTGATTTTTGTAAATCTAATTTCATGAATCCCTAGATCTAGGTGTGTATGTTACTTATTGTAAAAGGTGTTTGATATTTTTGTGTCATTTTTGTGTCGGATTTGGTGTTGGATATGTGCGCACGAGGACACGTGCACTGTCCAGCTGTACGGGCTCAATATCTTCCTGTATCGGATACGTGGACATGCCATTTTTGGTAAGGATGATGGGACATAGACTGACATCATCCTCCCAAAAGATGGGATCATATGGTGCAGTGTGCGAGGAGTTCTCCTCCTCGTACTGGTCGTACTGGGCTCGCGCACGGGCTGTGCATACGAGCATTTTGGCCACTGACACGCACATTTAATTTGGACACGAGGACATGGGGATGCGGTGCAGGGTGACACGATTGTATCCTACATGGGGTGAACATGTAGGCATAATCACGAGTCGTGTCGTGCCCTGTGTCTCGTGTACGAGGCCGTGTCCTCACTGTACGAGGCTGCCTGTGCTGAGTTTTGAAACACTGTATGATTCATGTTTTGGACACGTTGTGTCCACTTGTGTGGACACGAAACCACTTGTAGGACACGTATGGATGTGCATGAATATTTACCAACCTATTAATTATCATTTAACTGTTAATTTCTAATTCGAAATAGGGAAATCCTAAAATTCTGATACCATTATTCACTGTTTGAATTTTTGAGATTTTAATTATAATTCTAAAACTGTTTCAATGATTTATTTGTAATAAATAGTTCACTTATATATGTGTATATGTTAATGTACATGTTAGGGATTCATGTTGATTGATTCTTGGATTCGAGGTTGCTTTGGACTGATTTAACTGAGGACTGAATGCATTGTACTGAACTGAGATGCACTTTGTGTCTCGACACTTGGACACAACCTATCTACATTTCCTATTAACTGTTATTAAACTGACATTTTATTGGATTTCTGAGTTACACTAATTTCCAAGTTATTGTACTACCATTTCCTGTGTTACACACACATACACTGTTCACTGGTTCCATTCCCTGTTAACACACTGTTGTCCCTATTACATTACACCCATTGATACACACCTACAAGTTACAAAATCTGAGAATATATTACACATTCATGTATGCACATTATCCACATCACTGATTCCATTCCTGCATACACACACATTGCCACACAAGCTATAAAATCTGAAAACCCTCTCTCCTAAACTGTCATTGACAATACCCACAAATATTCACACACATTACACATATACACACACTTTTTTCCCTATTGGCACACACACTACATTGACCCCTCCCCCTCTTACTGTTACACATACACCCAAACAGGCTGTCACACAAATGTTAGATCTAAACACACACACTAACTGTCCTATTCATCACTGCCCCCCTGCTTCCAGATTACACACTCAAACTCTCATGGCAGATACACTAACTATCATTTTTGACACACACCTATGTCTAAACCAATTTGACACTCACTGTTAGCTAATCTTCTTAACTGTCATGTCCACATGCACAGGACACACACACACTAAATTCTAGGTAAATCACACACACATGCCTAAACCTGAGAACATGACACTGAGTTCACTTCACACACTCGGACATTCAATGTTTCCTGTTTCTGAGAACTTAAACCTGAGAATCCCCTTCCTTTTTGCATAACCTGAACACAAAACTGCCCCTTTTACTAAGCCACACACACATGTACATTGCCCATATCTGAAATGCAATGCCCTGTCCTGTATACTTTAGTATCAGGCATGGTATGGAACACTTGGTTCAGGTCCTTTCTTATCACTGTAACTGTAGATGCCTCTTAGCCTATACCTTGCTCGAATATTGGTTCAACCATGTGCATAACCCAATGCCCTGTCCAAGTCCAGACATTTACATTGGATGTCCTGCCTATAGGTTCAGTTTTGAGTATCATGTACTTGTACTGTACATTGATATATCCATCTTCACACTCTATCCATTCTTCCTATATAATTTGGCCAACTAATTCCTTTTGATGCAACCCACTTTCCATTTGATGTCCAGTCTAGAGAGTACTAAGAGCTTATTCACTGCATCCCTTATCCTGCATAGCCTAGACCACCATATGACCCTTAACTCACTAACTTCCTTTTGGTTCAGATTAGTAGCAGTATATATACATATATATATGATGTGTAGTGTATATATATTAGATATGGGATATTATATAGATATATATATATATGTTAGGTATATGTTCTAGGTTTTGAGGTTGAGGGTAAGGTTATATGTGATAAGGTGATGTTATACTATATAGGCATATATGTGCTATACCTTGTATATGTGATATGGTTTTGGGTTTTAATTTATGAGTTTAGTTTAATGTAAGTTTGACTGGTACCTAGTTCAAGACTTTAGCCTAGCAAATAGAAGTTGACCATTGACCAAGGTTTGACTTTGACCTAGTTTGACCTAGAAATCATATAGTTTGTATTGTAGTTTTCTATTCTCTTGTATTTTGCATATCATGACCTATATTGCTCTGTTTAGGACACTGTGACTCTGGTGCAGACATCTGATATTTTACTACTCTTTTCAGAGTAGCAGGCGAGTACATTCTCTGATAGTTCTCTAATTTCTTTGTCAATTACTGTACTTCAGTTCTAGTTAGTTGTATGTGATTCTCTGTTACCATACGTATGGATATTTCTGGATTCATGTATGCGACACACGCACCATATGGTCTGGCCTCTATTACTGGTATCATCATGTCTGGCTTCTATTGCTGGAATCACCCTGAAATTACTTGCTGGTATCATCATATTTGGCTGGACTCATCTCGATTCTCGTGTCGTATTCTGGATTAACTTGTACTTGCTAGGAGGGGAAATACTTGAGTAAGACATGTAGACATACCCCAATCTGGAATCTCCTAATTGGAATCTTCTGGAATGATAGCCATCTCACACCCGGCCAGGTGTGTGATGTGCCATATTACTTACAGCCGTTTACATGTCGATCTTAGTATTTGAAAACACACTGTTAGAGTATAGTCTGGACTCACCCTGGAATCTTTGATTACTGACTGGACTCACCTTATACCAGACTCATCTTGTGCTGGAATCACCTGGTATTAGATTACATTGTCTAGACCCACTCATGACTCTATTTTATACTGTCTAGACTTATATCATGCTATTCTAGTTTAGCTAGATTATATTTTTACAGTCTTCATTGCCATGTTTCTCTTCTTGTTTAGTTACTTTTCTTTCCTTGTACTTTAACTGTTATCTAAATCATTAACTGTATAAAACTGCCATGATTCATCAGTATAACTGTCTATAACTGTTTATAGTTCTCTATCATTTACTTGGGATTTCATGATGGGTTGTACTCGTTCCTGTCTTGACTGGAACTGTTGAAAATTTTACAGATGATTGCCCTGAGGACACTTGCCCTACATATTATGGACCCGAAGACAGGATGGCTACCTTTGGCCCCGATACTTAGGAGTGATCAGGATTTAGTTTAGTAGACTAGCATATGTTTTTCATGTAGAACTTGTTGTAGTTGATTTGAGACTTGTGTAGTATTTGAGATTGTTGAGAGTTGTTATTATTTTAGTAGTTGTCTTTATATTTTTTAGTTATTTCTTCTGTGATATCTTATCGTGCTTAGACTGTGATTGAGTTACAATATCTTATACTTGTCCTCTGTTCAGAGTTGATCATGATAAGTACATTATATATATTGTGTGAGTTGTTGGTTAGATAGTAACCTAGGACAGCGATCTACCGTCGACACTGCGGTGTAGGCTGGGCGTTGTTACGCACTCGTACCCTCACAGTGGGTGCGGGTCGTGACACGTTTTTAGTGGTGGCCCATGCAGGTCGAGAGTCGCATTAGTGCGATATCGTGGTAGTACGGCAACTTAGTTGTACTGCTACGAGCCTACGATAAGAATGAGCGATAGGCTTCAACGGAGAGGTACTCATTCACAGTTAGGACTACTTTAGACGATTCTTGGGATGACCCTTGAGAATCTCATTATAAACTATCTCAAAATTTGATTCTGACAGTATCTGTCTATTTTCTTTGTTCATCGTTGAATTTGATTCTTGGTATTCATTATTGACTTGATTTTCTACCAAGATAACATTATAGGCTAGGTTGCCTCAGTCATGGAATCTAGAGTCTTCTATAGCCATATTAGCTGGTTGGGCAATAAGATAGAGTCTGATTTTGGATGTATTTCTCGGGTGTAAGAATTTAAAGTTTTCGCAGCCAAGCTAGCGGGAATACGAAAATTTTAAATATCATGATTCTAGAGGTATGTACATTAGTTGTGGACTCTATGGATTATTGCAGCCATACTTACTGGTGTGACGAGGATTCTGGTAACATGGTTCTGGATAGACGGGTATGATTATCAGATTGCAGAATAGATACCATATAGATGGTGCCCTAGTATAATTGAGTGGAATATCAGGATGGATATTACTTGAGTGTCATAGATTAGATAGATGTGCTGCTAGTGAAACCCTAGAGACTGTATGACCTAGAGCCTAACCATGTGATTAGGGATATTTAATTATCATTTTTAGCCTAGGGGTAATTTGGTTCTTTTGACTTATTTGAATTATTTGATTAATTATTGAATTGGTGATTCCTAGTTTGGACTTTGACTCATTGAGACTAGTAGACTAGCCTAGAACCTAACCCTAACTATGGTGACCCTAGTCTAACTTGAGTTAACCTATTTTTAGTCATTAGAGATTGGTTTTAGAATGAGAGGATTAGGTTTAGTAAAATTAAGTCATGACTTATAGTTTTAGGAAATGACTTATGGCTTCATGACTTAAATGATCATGAATTAAGCCCATGGGCCACTTTAGGAAACCCTAAACCTAATTAACACCCCATGACCAGCCATAGGGCTTCCCCTCCCTATAAATAATCTCCTCATTGATTGTTCTTGCCTCTTTGTTATATTTCAACAAATTGAAGAAAGAGGTAAATAGCCATCTTCTCCAATCCATAACTTTCTCATTTCAAGTCCTTTTTGGCTCAAATATTTTGCATTAGGTTCTAATTAACCTCTACTTGTTGTTCATGGAGAGTAATCTCAGTCTTGGATCAATTTGGAGCATTTGGCTATCAGGGAGAACACCCCAATTTGAAGCTCTTTCTTGCTTTTTGCACCTATAGGTAAAACTCCACAAATTGATCTAATATTTTGTTTTATTTACATATAGGACTAGATCTAGGAGTCCTCTAGCTGTCCCTGAAGTTTGGGTCAATTTCGTGTCCGTTTAGTATCCGTATCGGGCACGTGTCAATGTGTATGTGTAGGTGTTTGGTAGAATGCCCCTTAGGATTTTATTTTCGATTTTTGTAAATCTAATTTCATGAATCCCTAGATCTAGGTATGTATGTTACTTTTTGTGAAGGGTGTTTGGTATTTTTGTGTCGTTTTTGTGTCAGATTTGGTGTTGGACACGCGAGAACGAGGACACGTGCACTATCCTGCTGTACGGGCTCAATATCTCCATGTATCGGACACGTGGACACGCCATTTTTGGCGAGGATGAAGGGGCATAGACTGACATCATCCTCCCAAAAGATGGGACCATATGGTGCAATGTGTGAGGAGTTCTCCTCCTCGCACTGGTCGCACTGGCCGCGCGTACGGGCTGTGCACGCGAGCATTTTGGCCACTGACACGCACATTTAATTTGTACACGGGGACGCGGTGCAGGGTGACATGATTGTAGCCCTACCTGGGGCGAACATGTGGACACGATCACGAGTCGTGTCGTGCCCTGTGTCTCGTGCACGAGGCCGTGTCCTCACTGCACGAGGCTGCCTGTGCTGAGTTTTGAAACACTGTATGATTCATGTTTTGGACACGTCGTGTCCACTTTTATGGACACGAAACCACTTGTAGGACACGTATGGATGTGCATGAATATTTACCAACCTATTAATTGTCATTTAACTGTTAATTTCTAATTCGAAATAGGAAAATCCTAAAATTCTGATACCATAGTTCATTGTTTGAATTTCCGAGATTTTAATTTTAATTCTAAAACTGTTTCAATGATTTATTTGCAATAAATAGTTCACTTACATATGTGTATATGTTAATGTACATGTTAGGGATTCATGTTGATTGATTCTTGGATTCGAGGTTGCTTTGGACTGATTTAAATGAGGACTGAATGCATTGCACTGAACTGAGATGCACTTTGTGTCTCGACACTTGGACACAACCTATCTACAGTTCCTATTAAATGTTATTAAACTGACATTTTACTGGATTCCTGAGTTACACTAATTTCTAAGTTATTGCACTACTATTTCTTGTGTTACATACACATACACTGTTCACTGGTTCCATTCCCTGTTAACACATTGTTGTCCCTATTACATTACACCTATTGATACATACCTACAAGTTACAAAACCTGAGAATATATTACACATTCATGTATGCACATATCCACATCACTGATTCCATTCCTGTATACACACACAATGCCACACAAGCTATAAAATCTGAAAACGCTCTCTTCTAAACTGTCATTGACAATACCCACAAATGTTCACACACTTTACACATATACACACACTGTTTTTCCCTATTGGCACACACACTACATTGACCCCTCCCCCTCTTACTGTTACACACACACCCATACAGGCTGTCACACAAATGTTAGATCTAAACACACACACTAACTGTCCTATTTATCACTGCTCCCTGCTTCCAGATTACACACTAACACTCTCATGGCAGACATACTAACTGTCATTTTTGACACACACCTATGTCTAAACCAATTTGACACTCACTGCTAGCTAATCTTCTTAACTGTCATGTCCACATGCACAGGACATACACCCCCTCCTAAATTCTAGGTAAATCACACACACACATGCCTAAACCTGAGAACATGACACTGAGTTCACTTCACACACTCAGACATTCAATGTTTCTTGTTTCTGAGAACTTAAACCTGAGAATCCCCTTCCTTTTTGCATAACCTGAACACAAAACTGCCCCTTTCACTAAGCCACACACACATGTACATTGCCCATATCTGAAATGCAATGCCCAGTCTTGTATACTTTAGTATCAGGCATGGTATAGAACACTTGGTTCAGGTCCTTTCTTATCACTGTAACAGTAGATGCCTCTTAGCCTATACCTTGCTGAATATTGGTTCAACCATGTGCATAACCCAATGCCCTGTCCAAGTCCAGAAGTTTACATTGGATGTCCTGCCTATAGGTTCAATTTTGAGTATCATGTACCTGTACTGTACATTGATATATCCATCTTCACACTCTATCCATTCTTCCTATATAATTTGGCCAACTAATTCCTTTTGATGCAACCCACTTTCCATTTGATGTCCAGTCTAGAGAGGACTAAAAGCTTATTTACTGTATCCCTTGTCCTGCATAGCCTAGACCACCACATGACCCTTAACTCACTAACTTCCTTTTGGTTCAGATTAGTAGCAGTATATATACATATATATATGATGTGTAGTGTATATATATTAGATATGGGATATTATATAGATATATCTATATGTTAGATATATGTTCTAGGTTTTGAGGTTGAGGGTAAGGTTATATGGGATAAGGTGATGTTATACTATATAGGCATATATGTGATATACCTTGTATATGTGATATGGTTTTGGGTTAGAATTTATGAGTTTAGTTTAATGTAAGTTTGACAAGTACCTATTTCAAGACTTTAGCCTAGCAAATAGAAGTTGACCATTGACCAAGGTTTGACTTTGACCTAGTTTGACCTAGAAATCATGTAGTTTGCATTATAGTTTTCAATTTTCTTTTATTTTACATATCATGATCTATATTGCTCTTTAGGACACTGTGACTCTGGTGCGGACATCTGATATTTCACTACTCTTTTCAGAGTAGCAGGCGAGTACATTCTATGATAGTTCTCTTATTTATTTGTCTATTACTGTACTTCAGTTCTAATTAGTTGTATGTGATTCTCTGTTACTACACGTATGGATATTTCTGGATTCATGTATGCAACACACATACCATATGGTCTGGCCTCTATTACTGGTATCAACATGTCTGGCTTCTATTACTGGAATCACCTACTGGAATCACCATGGAATTACTTGTTGGTATCATCACATTTGGCTAGACTCATCTCGATTCTCGTGTCGTATTCTGGATTCACTTGTACTTGCTGGGAGGGAAAATACTTGTGTAAGACATGTAGACATACACCAATCTGGAATCTCCCAACTGGAATCTACTGGAATGATAGCCATCTCACACCCGGCCAGGTGTGTGATGTGTCGTATTACCTACAGCCGTTTACATGTCGATCTCGGTATTTTAAAACACACTGTTAGAGTATAGTCTGGACTCACCCTGGAATCTTTGATCATCGTCTGGAATCACCTTATACCGGACTCATCTTGTGCTGGAATCACCTGGTATTAGATTATATTGTCTGGACTCACTCATGACTCTATTTTATACTGTCTGGACTAATATCATGCTATTCTAGTTCAGCTAGATTATATTTTACAGTCTTCATTGCCATGTTTCTCTTCTTGTTTAGTTACTTTCCTTTCCTTGTACTTTAACTGTTCTCTATATCATTACCTGTATAAAACTGCCATGATTCATCAATATAACTGTCTATAACTGTTTATAGTTCTCTATCATTTACTTGGCATTTCTTGATGGGTTGTACTCGTTCCTGTCCTGACTGGACCTGTTGAAAATTTTACAGATGATTGCCCTGAGGACACTTGCCCTACATATTATGGACCCGGAGACGGGATGGCTACCTTTGGCCCCGACACTCAGGAGTGATCGGGATTTAGTTTAGTAGACTAGCATATGTTTTTCATGTAGAACTTGTTGTAGTTGATTTGAGACTTGTGTAGTATTTGAGATTGTTGGAAGTTGTTATTATTTTAGTAGTTGCCTTTCTATTTCTTAGTTATTTCTTCTGTGATATCTTATCGTGCTTAGACTGTGATTGAGTTACAATATCTTATACTTGTCCTCCGTTCGGAGTTGATCATGATGAGTACATTATATATATTGCGTGAGTTGTTGGTTAGATAGTAACCTAGGACAGCGTTCTACCGTCGACACTGCGGCGTTGGCTGGGTGTTGTTACGCACTCGTACCCTCACAGTGGGTGCGGGTCGTGACAGGCAGAAGTAGACAAATTGAAGTTAATGTGGAAATTCTTTTTTATCGAATAGAAACACATCACTGATTTATAGCAGCGGAGATAAGCTGATAACTTGAAGTCGCACAAAGATATATAAAAATGTATCCTTTTATTGATAATTGAAGTAGTGTACAGTACTTGAAATAGAGTACAAAGTTTACAACACATCTCACTTTATATTGATAGCCAACTGAACAAATGCCATAAAGCTTACATTTGATACTTTGATACATTGGATTACAACTCGATATATCGACTTGTCTTACAACAAACTGTACATATGATTATAATATTTCATACATTATGTCCTTTATAAACAGAAGATATCAACTTTTGCAAGGTGAGCTTCTGCATGCCCAACAAATTTTTGATATCGCTGGACCGATCAAGCCAATCTTCGTGTACAGAACTTCTCAATCACGAGCACCTAAAAAGAGTGCCCACAACGTGGGTCAGTACATCATCTATGTACTGGCAAGCAGAACTAGCCCACTCGTCTAAACCGACACTAAGTGGTCAATTTTAGCAAGCATTTATTAGAGTGATCTTTCTATTTGGGGCCTAATATCAGTTTACAGTTCATGGGCAATAATCATAGTGATGGATGTAAACTTGTTCTTAGCAGTATTTATGTAGAGGCATCATTAAGGCAGCATTGGAGTTAACATATATCGAACATGTTGTAGTGATTCTCTTAGCAAGGCAACACTTTAGCATACTGGTGTTATCGTTTCTAGCAAGTTATAGCAACGCTGATAGAAGGCAACACTTAGCAACATTATATTCAGCAGACTAAGCATGTTATAGTAATTCTCATGGGAAGGCAACATTAGCAGAATTATTTCCCTTAGCATGTTAAGCAAGCAAGTTGAACCAACATATATTGAATATCTCATATTTAAGTGATATCTTACCAATAGCCGACTCCCTCGTACCTGCATCAAATACAGGTTAGCTAATATACTTACTCTGTCTGCACAAAACATTCATTAGCGTGCATCCTGACTACAAGGTCACTGGATTTGTTATACCATACGGACGTTTGCCATATAGGACTTCAAGTTATTGTAATGTACAGTCAAAGTAGGTAGCTAGCCTCTAAGAGTGTCTTGCAATAACCGTGCTCCCAAAGCACGCCAATGTTTCCTCCTAGGCCGGATCGGTCCCCCTAATGTCCCGGGCTACTGTTCGAGAAAATATATCACCAAACAAACATTGTGCACAAGTTTTCCATGACCATGCGAATGCGTGTCTGACTCGATCGTGCACATAAATGCATGGTAAAATAATAAAGAAAAAATTTGAGTGGCACCCCACTTGGATGGCCTGTTTATGCGGTGCACCCCACATTGTTTGCTATATGTATAAGTAGTCCCATATTTGACGGAAAATGTCACTTTTGACTGTCAACAGGATTTGACCGATAATTTATGACGAAAATACCCTCATCTTCTCCCAAACCCAAACCTGCCCCGCCGTTGTCGCGCCCCCACCTCCGCCCCACCGCTGCCACATTCATCACCACCACCACCACCACCACCACTACCACCACTGCCCCTGCACCCCCGTCCCATTCTGCCCCCCTCCGTCTCTTCCCCCGTCTCGCTCCGCCCCTCCCCCGCTCCGCTCTGCCCTCCTCTGCTCCCGTCTCCCAGCAGCAGCAACAGCGGCAACCAGCAGCAACAGCAACAGCGACGGAGGCTGCGGGGGTGAGGAAGGGGGGAGAGGTTTGCTCGCCGGAGAGGAGGGTGTGGGAGGGGGGGCACTCGCCGGAGAGGTGGAGAGGGAAGAAATTGGATTCAGAGAAGAAGACAAAGAGGAATATGGACATTTTCGTTTTTTTTAATGGTCAAACATCGTTGACCGTCAAAAGTGACGTTTTCTGTCAAATGTAGGACTACTTATACATATAGCAAACAATGTGGGGTGCACCGCATAAATAGACCATCCAAGTGGGGTGCCACTCAAATTTTTAAATAATAAAAGAAAGTAAAAGAAATAGTGCATCATCTCATTTCATCCAAGTCATGTTCAATAACTTATTCATTTCCAACATTACCATCATTTCACTTGGTGATCTCAATGATCCCAAGCCTCATCATTTCTCAAGGGACCTGTAGCATTTTATTCAATTCATTGGGGGCAATTATCATTCATTTCATTGCTTATATGAAAATATGCAGAATTTTATTTCTACGCAACAGTTACATAGAGTGTACATAATTCAGTATTTTATTTAGTTCATTGGGTCGATAGCGTAGCCAGATCATTTCTCGTCCTATCGTTCACAAAGAATCTCATTGTTCAAGTGATCTATTTGTTTCAGCAGCATTGAGTATAAGGAACATTATCGAGCATTAATTCCCATTACAGTTCGAGTGTTATTCATTCAACAGTTCAATGTTCATGTGTTATTCATTCCAGCAAATCTTAGCCTAAGCATCTCTATCAATTAGTAACTAAGCATCAAAGTTTAAGGGACAAAACCTAGGGACATATTACTCCATTTTATTATGCATGAAGGAGTAGGGAGGAAGGACAGTTCTACTCACTTGTATAAAAGGGTCTTCCTGTTTCGATTGCACATATTTCCACTAAGCGTAGCTCCATCAGCGAGCCACATTCAAATACCCATTCCGTCTAGCCAGCTAAGAGAGACTGCATCAGTTTCAATTCTCTTGATTTCTAACCCAAGTCACGGTCCAACGTTCTCCTCGCATCCAACAAGTCAACCAAATGGCTCGCACGGAGCGGGGCATTACACGCATAGGACTTCGTTTTCTCCAAACAGCATATAAAACCAAAAAAACTCTAAAAACCCTAAAAATGTCAAATGACCATAACTCCATCAAAATAACTCGAAATCTGGATTTCAAACGTCAAAATTGCATGAAATTGAATTCTTTACTACATAGAAGCATTTATTTTAAGAAATTCATACATCTAATAGATCAAAACTACAAAATACTAAAATAACCAAAATAACACAAAAGCACTAAATAGCTATTCACTTGAGCAAGATGTAATTCCCTAAGTTCAAATCCCTAAACCAAAAAAGTAGGGGCAAAAGCAATAAATGGTGGAGGAGAAATGAAAAGAGAAATTGTGAGAGAAATAAATGAGAGAGTGAAATAAAAAAGGAGAGAGAGAGAAGAGGACTAATATATGGTGGATAATAAATCTTGGCCCTTGGATGAGCCAAGTCACCAATCCAAGGCTCTCCCAACAATCTTAGCCACTCAAAGAAAACCAAGGGTCCAATGGTGAACCGGATTAGGATTCCATTCTACACACGGGTCCTAACATGGTTCTACGGTAATGCCAGTGAGTCTTCTACTGTCCCAAGATAGTCTCACATATGCAAATAAAATACGATATTTGAAATTTGAAACCAAATACACAAAAATACGAAACATAGTATAAAGCTTGGTTTATGAGAAAAAAAATTTAATACCGAAATTCCGAAAATTATGAGATATCAGTTAATTATCATTTTAGATCTAACACAAGTCCCACACAATATCAATATGGTTCATTTTATGCAATTAACATTAAAAATATTCAGAAATTACATTAAAACATGAAGCACTGCTTAAGAATTGGGGAGTAAAATCTCAAGCATTCATTTACGTACTATTTTATGTAAAGGACACAACAAAGACATATCTAATACTTCTATTATAAAGTAAAGAGATAGAAAAATGGAGAAGATTGTTTCTTCATTCATTTATGTGAGACTCGTCTCATAGTATCGGTATTTATATACGGATACGTATTTTGTAGTGTATTTCGTATTTTTTTGGTGTCCGAAATGCTTTAAATTTTTCCCAAAACTATAGGTTTTTTCTTTGATTGGCATACCATCGGTATACCGGTGTATACCAATGGAATATCGCCCAGACATAGTTTCTACACTTTAGATATTTTCGATTTCTGATAATTTTGTGAATAGTGTTTCGGATATTTTTATGAATAGTATTTAGATATTTTTATGAATAGTGTTTAGATATTTTCGTGAATAGTATTTAGATATTTTCGTGAATACTGTAGATGCACCCTATTATCCAATGGATATTTGGTTTTGTTTGGATGTCTACGATTGACTTAGATTTTGACATGGATCATGATCCAACTGCTAAGATTAATTCCCCCTTATATATATATAATTTTATTTTCTCTCTCCTCTCCCTTTTTATTCTCTTTACCCTCTCTTCATTTTTTCTTCCCTTCTCTTCACTTGGAGCTTGCCAAGAGCCTGGACTTGAGGTCTAGAGTGTGGTTTCGTATCCCTCTTGGTGGTGGAGTAGAAGATTAGGCTTGGAGCTTAACCTAGGCAAGTATATCTTGCCAAATCCATGAACCATATTATTTTGTTGTCATTTTTATTTTCCTTGGTGTTAAATGCTTAAAATTGCCTTAAACTCATTTTGTTAAACATGTTTTCCTTATGATTCTCGTATATATGCATGTTTCCAAAATTTGTTTAAGGAAGGTTTTGATTTTCTGTTAAAACACAATATTGACTTAGTAGAAAACTTGGTATCAAGAGTGATACTAGTGTTACCATCATGGATCTTGGTCACATATACATATATGAGGTCCTCACCTAGTTTGTATACCATAGATTTTGAGTTTGGTGGATATCGAAATCCGTTTCGGTATCCCGATGACCTATTTTTGGAAGTATTTTGAGGTATTGATCTAAAAAATGTTTTGATTTATGAAACCTAATACTTGCATGTTGTAGGGAATTCAATTCTATGTAATTTTGACTTTTGAAAATCCGAATTTCGATTTAAAACAAAATTTTTATGGCCGAAACAAGTTTTGGCAAAAATCTGGATTTTGTTGCTATTTCGAAAATCGGTATACCGACGGTATGCCGGTGTATACCGACGGCATGCCAATTTTTGCACCAGAAACTTTCTGTCTTTAGGCCAGTATACCGCCGGTATGCCGTCGTATACCGCCGGTATGCCGTTTTTTGCCTGTTTCTGCCCCATTTTTGTCTGTTTTTGATATTTTCTTCGACTATAATGATTTCTTAACATGATAAGATGGTCTTGCATAGTTAGAGAATGATTGTACACCCTATATACACTTGATACTAGTACATGTTCAATCATTTTTTATGAAATGTACTTAGCTTTAATTATTCTTTCCCACATACCCTGATATGTCTTTTGATAGATTCTTTCTTACAAGCTATGATAATTGTTGCCACGCCTTCTTTGCCTACTTGATAGTGACCCGTCGTGGTGCACTCTTGAACATGTCTTTTCTAGCTTGCATGATAGTGGCCTATCATGGCGCACTCTTGATTCTAGTACATGTCTAGCTCCTTGATAGTGGCTCGTCGTAGCGCACTCTTGTTTTGATATTGTTATGTCTTGTTGTGGCTTGTTGTAGTGCACAATCTTGCTTGTCTTGTCCAGTATTGCATGTCTTATGTCTAGGATGGATTCTGCGAAATGCCACACCCAGAATCCAACAAGAAAATGTTAAGGACTAAAACAACTCGCTTGATTACCTAGATCATTAGAGACTTTCTCGGTTACCTGTTTCCCTTTTGGTCTTGGTCTTATATATATATATATATATATATATATATATATATATATATATATATATATATATATATATATATATATATATTTGGTCTTGGTCTTGGTCTTATATATATATATATATATATATATATATATATATATATATATATATATATATATATATATATATATATGGGATTTAGAGCTATCTGTCATGATGAGCACTCTTCCAGCACACCGTCGAGTGGGGCACTTCTCTAGGACACATGTATCTTACTACAGTGTGTTTGCTATACTTGTTTTTCTTTTGGTTTGGATCATTCAGGTAGCAGCAGGCAGGTAACTGGAATCGAATTTCTCAAACTTGCATGTGTTAGTAATTAGGATTATGCCAACCCTAGTTAGCTAAAGTATCAAGCCGTACTCATTGCTTGGTCGTGATTGATAGATGGAGTCCATTCATGTCTAGTCTAGTCTTGCTCTAGTTTATCTTATTGCAGTACTTAGCTTTTCTGTCATTCCTTACATGCTATTCTTCCTACTACATGGTCGGTTTCACCATATGCTCACATGTCCAGTTTATTCTATGTATTCACTTGCTATCCTTCTTGCATATTCCAGTTTCCTTCCGTAAACACTATGGTACCAATTTACTATTCTAGTCTCGTTTACTGCTTTTTCTTAGAGATGTTATAAATTGTATGCTGGTTTTAGTTCATAGTTTGGCATCCTTTGTGGTACTTGCTATTGGGGTTCTGACCCCACTGGTTTTGTATTGACCAGATTTAGTTGAGGAGTCTGAGGATCTTTCGGACCTTCCACTCGATGGTGACCACCCGGAGCACCAGGGGACTTGAGTGGGCGTTCTTTCTCCTACCCACTCTTTTTCTGTACATATTCTTTTGAGGCGTTTAGCCACTGAGCACGTGTTTAGCTCGTGTTTTGGACTTGACATTTGGCCTACGGGCTTAGACATGATGTTATATTTCTAGACTGCAGCTAGAGCTGATCATGTATTACTTAGTCTTGCTAGTTCTTTATTTTATATTACTAGCTTCATGATCATCTATATATCATAGTTTGGGACGCTTTACTGTCCTATATGCATGATGATCATATTCTTGTACCTTACTTCTTATCTGAGACTGAGATATCTAGGATTATGTGACCTAGGATTGACTGTTGGTTTGTAGCAGTGACCCCATCTATACAGCTTATACGTTGTTTCGGAGTACTGGAGTACTTTTGTATACGTAGCTGGCCTGGTCCGTCCCTACTTGCCAGTATTCTGGTTCTGGGGCGTGAAATAGGTTTTAGTAGTGGCCCATGCAGGTCTGATTTATCAGATATGTGGGGGTTGCTGGTAGTTATCTCAGTCATAAATTCTTCTCCATTGATATCCTCAATATTACTATTTACCTCTGATCTTTGACCTGATATTTGCTTTGATCGTTGTTCTTTCCTGTTCCTCCGACCTAATCCTTGTGTCCTTAAACTTTCAGGGGCACTGTTCCTGGTCCTTCTGATCGGCCTGTGCGGGCTTTACCGATGGCAGATCAGTGTCCCTTAGTTTCGTCGGTTCAAGAGGAGCATCCTCAGCATTCGGGAGCAGAGTCTAGAGTGGACCGAAGAGCAGAGTCGCCAGTTCCTCCTTTTCAGCCAGTAGTACCAGTTCAACCAGAGCAGCCAGAGGGTATTGTTAGAGCACTGGTGGATGTTTTGAGAGATTTTATGACATCGCAGCAGCGTTAGAGTGATGTTCTCACCCATTCTGTCCAGATGGCTTTGGACAGAGGTGGTACTCAGGTCTATAATTCTGCGAGCAGCTTCAGGCGCCTCCATCCCCCATACTTATATGGTACAGAGGATGCTATTGCGTCTGATGCGTGGCTTCAGGATACTGAGGCCATTCTGGTGGCGGCAGGGATTCCGGATAGGGTGCGTGTGGCAGTGGTCAGGTTACAGCTCTTGGATTTGGCCCGCGACTGATAGGCGGCTCATGATGTATCTCTTGTGGCACCGATAGCCTGGGCCACTTTTAGCGTAAGGTTTCAAACTCGCTATTTTGATACAGTGTCACATTATGATCTGCAGGAGAGGTTCATTGGCTTGCGGCAGATGAGTAGGACCGTCGACGGCTATGCGACAGAGTTTAGCAGGCTCAGTCGGTTTGCCCCTTCCTTAGTGGCGACCGAGTTGGACCGGGCGAGGAGGTTTCAGTATGGGCTTCATCTCGAGATCATACTGGCAGTTGAGCAACATGAGTTCTAAACTTTTGATGCAGTGATGAGGACGGCGAGGAGGCATGAGTACACCTCGCAGAGGATTGTTGATAGTGTCAGAGGTCAGAAAAGGCCTCACATTCAGAGGGGATCTTCTTCCTAGTCGTCAGCACCAGCTCCAGCAGTCCGAGCTTTGACGATTGGATCTCTGAGGGGACCGGTTCCGGCGGCTTCCTTTCAGCAGTCGTCTCAGCCGCGTCTTCGGCAGTAGAGGCAGTCTTCTTCAGTTGGTTGTTCCCATTGCGGGAAGGGAGGGCATGTCTTATCAGAGTACCGTAGGGCACGGGGCTTGTGCCTAGCTTGTGGAGCACCGGACCACAAGATAGGGGCTTGTCCCAGGAGGAGATCGGTTGGATCAGCACCCTTCCAGCCATCAGTTCAGCAGTTTATGGCACCAGCGCCGGTTCAGCAACAACAGGTCCAGAGGCCACTACCGACGCAGTCTCAACAGTTCCAACAGCAGAGGCCTCAGTAGTATGCTCAGGCTCAGGCTCAGAGGCAGAGGGGTCCAGCAACCAGAGTTCAGGGTCAGGCTTTCATGCTTTCTATAAAGGAGGCGCTAGCAGCAGGGGAGGTGGTCGCAGGTACCATTCTTGTCCACTCTCATTCAGCTTCAGCTTTATTTGATTCTGGTGCTTTGCATTCGTTTATATTTGTACGATTTACGACACATATTGGTTTAGAGCCAGAATATTTAACTGTAAGGTTGAATATACTTACTGGTAACGGTCTAGTAGGAGTAGACCTTGTCCATGCCTCGTGTAGAGTCATAGTATGTGGGAGTGAGTTTCCCGCTAGGCTGATAGAGTTTTCTATGGACGATTATGATGTCGTCCTAGGTATGGATTGGTTGAGTGCTCGACACGCTTCGATAGATTGCCATGCTGGCAAGGTTATCTTTCGTGTTCCGAATGAGGAGGAGTTCTCATTCTCTAGAGGCGAGGTGGAGTCTTCACCGGCGGTCATGTGGATGGCAGTAGCCGAGGAGGTTAAGTTGCCCAGAGTAGTTTGGGAGTTTTTCGATGTGTTTCCCGAGGAGCTTCCGGGTATGCCTCCAGTTCGGGAGATTGAGTATTATATTGATTTGGTTCCGGGGGCAGAGTCAGTGTCAGTGAGAGTCTACAGGATGTCTCCTTCAGACTTGTTGGTGTTGTATCAGTCTATTGAGGAGCTTAGGACCAAGGGATTCATTCGTCCTAGTAGATCGCCTTGGGGAGCTCCAGCCCTTCTTGTGAAGAAGAATGATGGTTCATCGCGTATGGTCATTGACTATCGTCAGCTTAACGTGGTGACCGTGAAGAACAAGTATCCCTTGCCCAGTGTAGAAGCATGGAAAAGAACAGGAAAGTCCATACGGCTCAAAAATCTTTTAGAGCTTCATGCGGCTAAAAAGTCCCGTAGAGCTTCATGCGGCTCAAAAGTCCCTTAGAGCTTCATGCGGCTCGAAAGTTCCCGATAGCTCCATATGGCTAAGGAAAAAGCCACGTAGCCCTATGCGGTTCAAAAATAGGCCTCTACAACTGGCCATAACTAATCTGTGCAGCTGGCTCATTAAATACTCTGACGCAATGCGGCAGCACTGACACAAAGGATTGACAGCTCTGACATAAAGGTAAAATGATGAATCTGACATAATGACGTGCTCCTAGAGAGACGAGAAAAATCTTTATAGCTGGCACGGTCCACCAATTCCAAAGCTCTTTATGCGGATCGCTTCAAGGACTTCCATGTAGCTCTGACATGAGGCCACCCTCATGCGGCTCAGTTGTGGGGGCCACCCTTATGCGGTTCAGATGGGGAGCCACCCTTATGCAGCTCTGTTGTGGGGGCCACCCATATGCGGCTCGGTTGTGGGGGCCACCCTCATGCGGCTCAGTTGTGAGGCCACCCTCATACGGCTCGGTTGTGGGGACCACCCTCATGCGGCTCGGTTGTGGGGGCCACCCTCATGCGGCTCAGTTGTAAGGCCATACTCATACGGCTCGGTTGTGAGGCCACCCTCATGCGGCTCGATTGTGAGGCCACCCTCATACGGCTCAATTACCAGACCGCACTCATGCGGCTCTGCCAGGACGCCCCGTTCATGCGGCTCGCAGCATAATGGCATTTGGGACACGTGGCAGAAGATTGACTAAGACTTATCTACTCAGATTTATTGCAACCAACAAATCATAACAATGCAGATTTATTGCAACCGACACAACGGCCCAGATTGATTCCCAACAAACAGATCAAAGTTAATCTTAACCAATCCCCAACCGCCCACTTTTCAAGGCGCAGTTACTGCACACCCCACGAATCACTAAGTCCTATAAATAGCAGGGGATTATTCTTTTGCACATGGACAGAAAAAAACACACAGAGCAAGAGAGTAACACACAGAGCAACACATAGAGAAAAGCACATACATAGCAGAAGATATACGCAGAGAGAGAGCACTTCTTCGCCGGAGCCAAGGCCGCGTTCGATCGTCCAAGGAGTAAGGCAGAGTTGATATCACTTTTCCGAGCCTCTATCGTCATCCCCCATAATAAAAAACTAAACAATTATACTTAGATTGCTTTTTCTAGGTTTTGTTCCTAGGCTCTCTTTGTACAAGCAAGTTTGTTTTGTGAATCAAAGTTCAGTCCTCCTATAAAACTGTTCTGTTCTTAGATAATCAATGGTAAACACGATGGCGACTCTGCTGGGGACTAACTTCTCCACTGGTGAGAAGTTGGTGATGCAATCGGACGTAGCCAAACTTGGCTCTACGCAACAGATGCTGGTCGTCCGTTTCGACCAGCAGGCGTTTGAAGAGATGCTCTCCGACGGGAGTGCTAGCCCAGTCCAGAAGCGAGCCCGCACAAAGAAGGCATGCAAAGAGGGGAGGCCCAAGACTTTCGCTCCTCCCCAAGCTCTGGAAGAGGCATTCTCTGCTGCCCAAGACGACGGAGAAGACTCCCACGCGGCCCCACTTCAGGCCGCAGAGGACCCTACTGTTCTCAAGTTCGGCAGAGGAAAGCACTACGATGCTGGACTTGAGGAAGCAAATGGGGACTCTATGCGGTCCAGGAAGAAGCCGCATAAGGGTGCCAGCCACATGAAGAAGGCTCATGCGGCCAACAATTCCAGCCGTATAAAGGCTCATGAGGCCACCAAATCCAGCCGCATGAATGCCGATGTGGCAGCCAAATCCAACCGCATGAATGCTGATGCAGCCACAAATGCCAGTCGTATGAATGCTGATGCGACAGCTAAATCCAGCCGCATGAATGCTGATACGGCTACAAATGCCAGCCGCATGAATGCTGATACGGCAGCCAAATCCAGTCGCATGAATGCTGATGCGACCATAAATGCCAGCTGCATGAATGCTGATGCGGCAGCCAAATCCAGCCGGATGAATGTTGATACGGCCACAAATACCAGCCGTATGAATGCCCATGCGGCAGCCAAATCCAGCCGCATAAATTTTTATGCGGCCACAAATGCTAGCAGCATGAATGCTGATGCGGCCATAAATGCCAGCCGCTTGAATGCTCATACGTCCACTAATCCAAGCCACAGACCATCTGCTCCATGCGGCTTGGGTTCAGTCTTCGATCGCCTTTCATGCGGTCATGATCTCAGATACTCCAATAAGAATATGCCAGACTCTGTGCGGCACAATTTAGACTCTTTCTACTATGCGACCTTGGGCGCTAGAGAGAAGAAGTCTAGGGTAGCGTGGGCTCGTCGAGCACAGTCAGCTGTCCTAACCTCTGACCATCAGAGAGCTTTGCTAACTGTTAAGCGGGCCTCTGATGGAAAGTTGTACTGAACAAACCGTGTCCAGCTCCCGGCGACAAATGGACAGAGTGGTTCCCAAAAGTCTCCCAAGCAGAGAGAAAACATGGCGCCAATACACTCATGTGCTCGGGACTCCCGGGCCCACAAAACGAGTGACTTGTGTGAGGTAATTCTTCATAAGCGCAAGGAAAGAGAAGTAAGCTTGGTGTGCAGAGAGTCCTTTCATGGACATCACTGCACTCAAGTTATTGACAACTGCTACTGCAGCAAGGTGGCAGTACAAGAGGACCGGCAGTCCGTCTTCCAACGACTGTAGCATCCAGGACCGGTCCTGCAACAAAGCTCAAGAGACGAGGCGCTCCATGTCGCCTCCTGCAATTCTGCTCAGAAGATCCCTATCGACAAGGCGGGGAAGAAGATAAATGTTTCTAGCCCGACGATCTCAATTAGCGTGGCCAGGAAACTCATGTCCAAGCGGTTGTCCACAACCACCTCAAGAGGAGTTTACCAGGGCACCCGCTCAAAGACAAAATCTTCAACACTGGAGGACTCGTCAACTGTACCTCAGGGGGTAGCCGAAGCCGGGGGTAGCACTCCTCGGAACATCCATGACTATTCGGTGTTCCAAGAAGATCAACCAGGGGAGACAGTTCCTCCAACAGATGCAACGGACCCAGATGTCCATAGGTCCCAAGATGAAGCAACCTCCGATGCAGGGGGTAGCACTTCCTCCGAGTCTGAACCGAAGGAGAACATTCCTACATATCCTGACGACTTCTCCGTTCGAGGGTATGATTCGGAGAACACATCTTTTACAGTTCCTTCCACTGTTCCTCGTGTAGGAACAGTATTTATGACTGATAATGACCAGGATGGTCCCAGCGACCGATAGTGCCTTGACACTCTTGAGGCCATCCTTCATACCCTCGTCAAGTCAGTAGACGAGATCAAGGCAGCCCTGCCGACTCTCCAAGGAAGGACGCCTGGCCAAACAAGCATGGGTCCCGCCATCAATGCGGACTCAAACACAACTGTACCAACCCCGGGCGACAATCCACCCGGGATGTCAGCTACCACTGCTGCAGACGAGGCTAGGGAGGCAAGAAGAGAGGTCCAAGAGCTTCGGGCAATGTTTGACGTTCGAGAAAACTCTCAAGACCTTAGGATATGGCAGCCGTATCCAGCGGCATGGAGAGATGTCCCTTTCCCTCCACGGTACAAGCCATTCAACTTCAACCCTTACGACAGGAAGACATCTGCAAGCTGATAAGTGACCTACTTTGAGGTCAAAACAAATCATCTGCCACATGATGATGCCATCCTTACACGTTTGTTCATTGGGCCATTGGAAGGGGTTGCATTCGATTGGTACCACAACTTGCCGGATAACTACATCCATTCCTTCGTCGGCTTCAAGCGTATGTTCTTGGAGAGGTTCTATGAGGTAGGACAGGATGTGACAATGTCAACCCTCATGGATGTTGTTTAAGTTGAGAAGGAGCTAACAAGAAACTATATTGAGCGATTTTGCCAAACCGCGAAGAAGCTGCCCTCCGGTAATCCGGACTCTTCCTTGATTGAAATTTGCCAAAAGAGGTTGCTCCCTATGATCAGCCTCTGGATGGGCGAAAGTCAGTTTAAGGACTGGAAGACTTTTATCATTAGCGCCACTAGTGTAGAAGATAAGTTGAAGAAAGCTCGCCACTGGGATTGCACATCACGGAGGGATACGACAAGGGCAAACGCCCTAACGCCAACAACGACGGCAATTCCTCCAACAGCCGAGACAACAAGGGTAAACAGGCTATGGTGGCCAACACAGCCCAGAAGACTGAATCGAAGCTGGCAGAGAAGCAGTGGTCGTAGATGACTTACTCCTTCAAAAACAGCCATGTCAAGCCCATCCTTGACATGCTCATACAAGGAGATCGAATTCATCTCCCTCCTCCAAGGCATGAACCTCGACCTGCAGAGATAGAGAGCCTTAAGTATTGTCACTACCATTGCTACGTCCACCATGCCACGCAAGACTGCTTCCAACTAAAGCGGTATCCAGAACCTCATCGACTCGAAGGCCCTGGCCATAGATTTCAAGGAGGTAACGGTCGCTGCCAACATGGTGTCGGTCCAATTCGACAGCTTCCTGCCAACGAGGACACAAGACGACATAGTACCCGCTCCCTAGGCAAAGATGGAGGTCGCTAATCTTCCACCCCCCCCGAGACCATGCTATTGGTCTAGTACCCCTCACCACATCATGTGGGGAGGTTATGTGGGTCCATCCGGACCTGGTACCTGAAGTGACTCAGCCCGTGCCACCCTCCACTGGCAAGAAGAAGGGTAGGAAAGTCAAGTCCTGTCGCACAAACTCGACAGATGTCGAAGAAGCTACGGCTGTCGTCACCTGGTCTGGTGCACATTCCTAACCTACACCGGTAACTTGGCTGAAGAACGCCAGCCGGCCACTGCTGACGCTCCAGGACCTTCTCAGCCTCCGCCGACCGAGAAGCCGAAGCCAAAGGGGACCCGTTTTGACAAGTCGTTCCGGAAAGATACCCCTCACGGGCTGGAGAAGCCCTATATTTTGATATTTTGGCACAACTGGCCAACACACCGGCCAAATTATCATTATATGAGCTCCTGAGATGATCCAAAGATGTTCGTGTCTCACTGAGCGAGGCACTATAGAATGCCGACGCATATCTGGCTCAGGCCAATCTTACAGGAGAGAGCGCGCCAGCAGATCTCCAGGACAGTGCTTGCACAAGTGCAATGCCCAATATTGTGTTCACTCTGCATGACATGCTTATCAAAACCAACCTGTACGATCGCCCGCTGTATTATACTGGATATGTCGACGACGTCAAGGTGGATCGAATGCACATTGATCCCTGTTCTTCGATAAGCATTATCCCGAAGAGCTTACTTCATCATCTGTGCATCCCTATGCATCGGCTGACTCCTACCAGCACCGCCATCATCGGTGTCAATTCCGGGAGAAGCTATCCCATTGGGAAGATTTGTCTGAAGTGCCAAATTGGCGACCTTCAGTCGGAAGTAACCTGCTATGTCATCGACGCAGACACCTCCTACAATATTCTTCTGGAACGTCCGTTGATACATGATTATATGATCGTGCCTTCTACATTGCACCAGTGCTTCAAGTACGTCGATAAACACGGCTTTGTGAGGACGGAATTTGCCGACATCGATCCCTTTAAAGGGGTCGAATCCTATTACTTGGATTCTTGCTTGTACGAGAAATCCAAGAGGCACCTGGTCAACGAGGGTATTCAAGAGCAGACGGAGGCCATTATGGGGTCGGAGGAACCTTTGAGGATCCATCTCCAACCCCACAAACCAGGAAGGATTGCACCTCTGACAGCCACTCTGCGTAGAGAAGCAACTGGGCTTCCGGTGCTCACTGCACAAAAGAAGCAGATGATAATCCGACTGCCAAGGTCTGGCCAAGGGCCAAGACCCACGACGAAGCCACTGACAATCAGGCTGCCGAGAGCCGGCCAGCAATAAACAGAGGAGCTCAATCCCTCTGTCGAGTCGATGACGATTCGTCTTTCCAGAATGAGTTGACTGCCGAGCGCTAAGCCGGGGACTGCTAGCGAGCCAACAACTCCCCGTCCAGCATCGAGCACCAAACTGGGGGTCGCTAGTGCACCTACGACTCCACGTTCTGCTCCACCAATGGAGCCCCTGATGATTAAACTGCACAGGTCGTCCGCCCAGTCTTTATTGACACAGAGGGTAGCCGAAGAAGAGTTAGAGCTGGCCAATTATGTGGCTGTTCACACTGATGTTCCATCCACAGATGATGTAATTCCCCCGGAAAAGATACCTTAATTCATCAATAAAGGGCTATCTTTGAACTACATCGAGCTTAATAAGCTTTGTACAATGTATGCTATGGAACACGGTATAGGCACCAACCTACACACGCAGGTGACAAATTTTTATACCGCAAACCAACTTACTCCTGCGGAAGATATTTGTTTCATAGTTGAGGGAGAGGATCATCCAATCATCTTCGACCGGAAGAATGATCCATAGCCCTTCAGGATAGAAGAAGTCGATCTCAAACCCGACACTGGGAGACTGCCCCTCTATCTATATAGCTCCCGATCCAAGTACCTCACGCAAAAACAGGGGTATGATTTGGAGACTACACCGGGCTTGAATTACGGCACCGGTCGACGATTACCTTTACAGTTGCCAGTCCCGGCTGGGAAACTACGGGATTACTACAACAAGACCAGACGTGGGCTAGGTTATGTCACACCTGCAACGACCCCTGAAAGCTCAGATGAGGAATGTGACTGGCATTCACACTCAACTGGATCACCGACTTCTGATTCAGATGTTAGCATCAGGGACGTATTCAGGTAAGCTCTGTCTGTCTATATGGCATTTGCTGATACCCACGAAGAAGATGAAGATGTACCCAAACTTCTTGAGTTAGAACCTTGGGTCCAGCAACTAGATGCACAATGGGAGAAACGCTTCAAACTTTGTGAACCACCCACTGAAGATGAGGTTATGCAAGTTGACCTTGTCACGACCCGCACCCTAGAGTTAGGGCACGAGAACGTAACAACGCCCAGCCTACGCCGCAGTGTCGACGGTAGAACGCTGTCCTAGGTCTCAATGCATCTAACAGTATAAGACTAAACAGTTTATACTCCCCGAATGGGGGTGACATAGCAGAATGTAAACTCAATCACATCTAAGGTAGAGCATAAAGAAAGATAGATAAAACATGAAATCAAAAAGAGATACAACAGATAGAAGTCTAAATGTCTAAGATACAAACTCAGAATACATCTCAAAACCCAAACACAGTAATCCATAAATACAACTCAAGATGACTGAAAATAAACTATAAACAAAAACCTTAGCTATCTATGCAACCTCTACTGTCTCCTCTAGGCTAGCAGGCAACCTCCAGGCTATCTGTAAAATTTATCAATAGGTCCAGTCAGGACAGGAGTGAGAACATTACATTTCAACAGTTCATAGCATGTTAGAAAATATAAACATGCAGTAAAGTAAGATACAAGTACTGAAAGAAGTGCAGTATGTAAACAGAGAGAGAACTGTAATAGAAATATCTACTATACATAGGGAACTAGCAGTGACTAGTGAGTCAGAGTAAAATATAAACATGTGAATGGCATAGGAGATTCATGACTACAGCTAAGAGAGTGATTCATGACTACAGCTACTTGGATAATATTCACATGTCTATTTCTACTCCCCCATCTCCAATCAATACACAAGGATCTGTTCAAGTTATGTTAAGATTCGTGAAACTTCACATGGCTCATAAAATGAATGATACGTGAAGGTGATTCATGATGGCTCTGTGAATATGAGAGTACATGTGTCACAAACGATTCGTGAATCAGAGGAAGCATAGAGATACGTGATGATTCGTGAAACGCACAAAACATGCAGTATCCGATGCTTCCGAGGGGGATAACATCTCATGAAAAGATCCATATAGTACCAATCCGTGTGACCAATGTGACAGTATCAAGTAAAGTAATTTAAAGCAGGAAAATAATTCTAAACATGATATGAAATGATCAGAGAATGTACTCGCCTGATATCTGAATGTCTAAGGTAAAGATACTGTCTGAGGAGAGGTGTCTGGCTCCTAATTAGAACAGAACAAGTCACAACATGTCCAGAAGGGTAATATAAAGCACTACAATGCATTATACATGAATCTAGGTTAAACTAGGCCAAAGTCAATCCTTGGTCAACTCTGGTCAACTGCACTAGTCAAACTAGGTCAAACTAGGTCATGTCCTAACCCAGCAAGTCTTACTAGGCCTAACCAAGACTATCCTAGCAAGCACACATCAATACAAGGCTATACAACCCAACATACACCCAACTCTATATAGCATGCAACTCAAATAGGCAAGAATTCATATTGGATATACACTAGGTAATCTATTACTTTAAGCTATATATCTCTACACATATATACACATGTATATATTGGTATTCAACATTAGGTCTATATTCATGGCATTTCAAATGGTTATATAAACTTATATATTACAACACAATATGCTAACATATATATAATATACATACATAGCTAAGTTAACTATATTCATAAATATTTATTTAAGAGGCTATGTATGTGTATGTGAACATGGCAAAGGGGAAGTGAGGGTTAAATGGGCATACATAGTATATATATCAAAGAGTGTCAAAGTGTAAGTGAGCAAAGTGTCAAGTGTGATAGTGTCAACATAGTGTAAGGGGTACATGAGGTAATATAAGATTTGTGTTAACGTAGAATTTTACATCTCATTAACTTGTATATTGCATACATTATATCTATTATTACATTACATTCATGCTTGCATTCATTCATCATTCATTTATTCTCTTGCACTACTATATGCACCATACATTACATACTATGGAACCTACATATTCATTACAAGCCATACTTATACATGCTTATATTAGATAGGATACTTACATCTCATACATCATTTATTTAACCATTTACTCATGCTTGTATTCTCTATTTAATTACATAATGTATATATATTAACATGGGTTAAAATCAAATAGAATATTATATTACACACAAGGGTGCACAAAATGCATATGCCGAATAGTAACTCCTACTAATAATCAATACTGTACCATCTCAGCATGAATTAAAATTTAGGATTAAAGTATGTTATAGATCTATGTGTTAGCTTTTCAAAACTTCAAACGGATCGCATTTTCGTTTTCGGAAACTCCCGGAATCGCGAAAACACCAAGAACGCGTTTGTCTTTCGTACAGCTGACACTCAAATAATTCTTTAGAAAGTTATAGAACGAATTAGGCCTATTAATACGTGTTTTTGGAAATCTAACTTCAATACGCTTCTTTTAAAAAAAACGGGAGATTAAACCGAGCTTTGAGCTAGAAGTTATGACATTTCTAAGTTAGGACTGAAATTAAAAACGTGGATAAAAATCATGACGGATTTAGATAGTTTGAGCCAAAAGAATACACAATATATATCCTAATTATCCACAACAATAATAGCAATAATAATATAAGGAACCACACTCACAAACTTGATTATATAATCATCATGAACCATTTATTACATATATAAATATAGATACACTCTCATTACAATATATATATATATATAGAAATCTATATATGTAACATGAACACATCCACAACACAAAGGACACTCCTATGACCTCCAAATGGACACAAAATAGACACAAATGGAGATACAACCATGGGGGTCATTCCTATGGGTTCAAAATAGACCTGGGAATAAAAAGGAGAAGAGATTTATACCTCCCGGTAGATCGAATCGAAGAAAAACCTTCCCGGAGCGACACCGACACGTAGAGATTCCAAAAGGACACGAACGAGCTCCGAATCCTCCCAAACTTGGGTAGCTTCCTCCTTGACTAGAATGGAGAAGGAAAGAAGAAGATTTGGTGGTGAAATGGAAGGATTTGGTGAAGAAATTGCTAGGGATTGCTCTCTAGGAATTTGGGGAAGAACAAGAGAGAGAAAAATAGATGGATAATGACAAATGGGAGGCTCAACCCTATCCTTATTGTGGCTGGCCATAAAGGTAGTTTTGTCCTATTAGAAAAAGTCCAAAAGCCCCTACTAACCTATTCTATGAGTATTAGGAAAGGGCTAATTGGTTGGGGCTAAATTAGTCATTCTAAAGTCTCTAATCACACTAACCTTATCCATAATAATTAGTCTAACCTCTAACTAAAATATTTCTATCATGTGGACTAAAATTAATATCATGTGGGCCATGCCTAACTAGTGTGTGGGTCCCACTAGAGTCAAACTACCCCCGGGTCCCCGTTTCAAGTCGGATTGAGTTGAAATTCGAACCCGACTCAAATAACCCCCAAAACAATATCATAAATAATAAAATAATATCAAAATAATTCAAAGAGGTCAAATGCAAAAATATCCTTAGGCCAAAAAATGATATTAAAATATCATAATCACATGGTTAGGCTCTAGGTCAAACAATCTCTAGGGTTTCACTAGCAAAACGTCAAAACCACAAGTCATTGATTTAAATAATTTTAAAAATGGTTTAAAATCACCAAAAATCATATCATGAATTAAATATCATTATTAAAATAATTATAAATACGAAATTTTAAAATTACCCTCATTTGGAAAACTGGGTGCTACAACTCTACCCACCTTAGAAAAATTTCGTACTCGAAATTAAAACGTCCATACTCCCTCTAGGTCAAACCCTCCACAATCAAAGTCCCAGAACTTAAACAAATCATACCATCAAAAGGACGGCATACAGGGTCATGGCATATGGTGGTAGTAAGTCTCATCTAGGTATACTAGTTATGCTAACCAAAACGGTTATAGGGTATCAAAACACACAAGCAATCCAGGGTGCAAAACAAAAAAAGTTACAGAGACAACAAACCATCAAAACTGTAAGGCAGTCTACCATCCTATATGAAAACTGGTACTCATCAAAAAATAAAATGAAGGTAACTACCAATTATCTGAAAAAGGGTACTATTCAAGAAAAAATCAAAATCATTAGTTAAGGAATAAAAGTCAATTGCATGGAAATCCAATCACAATATATACAGAGCGTTAGAGAGGGAAAGACTAGCATTATGTGTAAAGGGACATGTTCATATGGTTAGATAGTAGGCGTGTGTGTACGTGAATACATATGAAATTGTATATGAGAAATTGGGTTCCAAAACAACAGCTATCAAGTTACACTAATCATGGCATTTTGGTTAAACAATCTACAATACGCAACTTATTCACTCATAACATGCATGGCCAACCTTATACATTTATATATATATATATATATATATATATATATATATATATAAAGAGGGTGTGTGTGTGTCCTTGTCCAGGGTTATAGCCTAGTATTGAAAGGTTAAACCCAGTTTTAGTTCAGCATTTACATACAAAATCTGAAAATAAGCTAACCATTTAAACTAGGATAATATTAACATAATGCAATTTCAAAATTTAGGAGTTTGAAACATCACAACTAATTTCAATGCTCCCAATACATCCTAGCATGATAGAAATAAAACCCTAACATGCTGTCAATACATTTATCTACGCATACAGTTCAATATTACATGTTAAATCTGAAATCGAACTAAACATTTGAAATCAATGTAAAAATGTTAACATGTAACTAGTTTTCAGGATTTTGGAGAAATTTGCACATCAAAACCAACTCAATATTTATCACAAACTAACATGTAAGAATATGAAACTTAATATTATATCCCTACAATCAACAATGTATACAGCTCTTAAATTTGACAAATTTAACATAACATTCAACCCAAAATTTTTGAACTGAAACCCTATGTATAACATACATGTGCAGTGATGTAAACATAGCTAATAACATGAAATTTATATTTAAATTATGACTTTAAACTGGAAAAAACAGAAAACCAAGAATATTGGGGTTTGGAAATTAATATCAACAATATATTAATATTTATTTAGATAGGTTGGAAATCAAGCGTAGCATGCATATGTATCAGGCAAAGTGTCTGCTATATATATATATATATATATATTCATGTGCATTCTCATGTCCCAATTTAAAATTAATTCTACGTTAAGACTAACATTTGAATTCCTACCAAAATTGCAAGCAGGTGATTGACAAAATCAAGACAGTTTTATTATCATTATTATTATTTAATACTAGAATAATAGCAAGGAGGAAATAACAACGAAATCTGTTTTGCTTATCTGTTTAAGGAAGGATCCATTTTGAAATCCAGAGTTAAAATATCAAATCCAAGATAAAATCTAACAAAATCATCGATTCATTGTATTAAGAAGAAATTCATGGTAAGAAGTTTCACAAGGTTTATAAAAACAACTAAACCTACTCCTAAGTTAAATAATTAGAAACTAAACAAAACAAACCAATTAATAATTCCTTTTTTTTGAAGGACTGCAACAAAAGTAAAGAAAACATGCTCGAAAACATTTAAGGTACAATCTGATAATCATATGCGTCTATCCAAAATCATGGTACTCTAAATCCTCGTCATACTAGTGAGCAAGGCTACAATAATCACAGAGCCCTTGACTTATGCACATACCTCTAGAATCATGGTATTTAACATTTTTGCGGTGCCGCTAGCTTGGCTGCAAAAATCTTAAATTCCCATACCCGAGAAATATATCCAAAGTCAGACTATATGTCCTCACCATGCTTGCTAATGCGACTATAGAAGACTGGATTCCATAACATAGATGACCTAGCCCATATAATTTCATCTTGCAAAAAAAATAAATTAAATCAACAATGAATACCCAAAAATCAAATTTATCAACGAACCTCAAGATTCAAAAATGAACAAAAATTCTTCAAATCTTATAAATACAAGCTCGGATGCTACAGCTAACATCAAGATTCAAAATTCCACAATCTTTATCAAAATCAATAAACACAAACTCAAATTCAATAATAATACAACAAAATCAAATTCAACAATAAAAAGTAATGATAAATCAAATCAAGGAAAAAGAGTTTTCAAATCGGAGTTAAATAAGATTCTCAAGGGTCGTCCCAGGAATCTCTCAAGAAATCCTAACTGTGATTGAGTACCTTCAAAAATATATCATAATTCTACTGCAGGCTGTAGTGGTACTCTAGTTCGAATACCACTACACAAACTCGACCTGCATGGGCCACCACTAAAAACGTGTCATGACCCACACCCTAGAGTTAGGGCACGAGAACGTAACAACGCCCAGCCTACGCCGCAGTGTCGGCGGTAGAACGCTGTCCTAGGTCTCAATGCATCTAACAGTATAAGACTAAACAGTTTATACTCCCCGAATGGGGGTGACATAGCAGAATGTAAACTCAATCACATCTAAGGTAGAGCATAAAGGAAGATAGATAAAACATGAAATCAAAAAGAGATACAACAGATAGAAGTCTAAGTGTCTAAGATACAAACTCAGAATACATCTCAAAACCCAAATACAGTAATCCATAAATACAACTCAAGATGACTGAAAATAAACTATAAGCAAAAACCCTAGCTATCTATGCAACCTCTATTGTCTCCTCTAGGCTAGCAGGCAACCTCCAGGCTATCTGTAAAATTTATCAACAGGTCCAGTCAGGACAGGAGTGAGCACATTACATCTCAACAGTTCATAGCATGTTAGAAAATATAAACATGCAGTAAAGTAAGATACAAGTACTGAAAGAAGTGCAGTATGTAAACAGAGAGAGAACTGTAATAGAAATATCTATTATACATAGGGAACTAGCAGTGACTAGTGAGTCAGAGTAAAATATAAACATGTGAATGGCATAGGAGATTCATGACTATAGCTAAGAGAGTGATTCATGACTACAGCTACTTGGATAATATTCACATGTCTATTTCTACTCCCCCATCCCCAATCAATACACAAGGATCTGTTCAAGTTATGTTAAGATTCGTGAAACTTCACATGGCTCATAAAATGAGTGATACGTGAAGATGATTCATGATGGCTCTGTGAACATGAGAGTACATGTGTCACAAGCGATTCGTGAATCAGAGGAAGCATAGAGATACGTGATGATTCATGAAATGCACAAAACATGCAGTATCCGATGCTCCCGAGGGGATAACATCTCATAAAAAGATCCATATAGTACCAATCCGTGTGACCAACGTGACAGTATTAAGTAAAGTAATTTAAAGCAGGAAAATAATTCTAAACATGATATGAAATAATCAGAGAATGTTCTCGCCTGATATCTGAATGTCCAAGGTAAAGATACTGTCTGAGGAGAGGTATCTGGCTCCTAATTAGAACAGAACAAGTCACAATATGTCCAGAAGGGTAATATAAAGCACTACAATGCATTATACATGAATCTAGGTCAAACTAGGCCAAAGTCAACCCTTGGTCAACTCTGGTCAACTGCACTAGTCAAACTAGGTCAAACTAGGTCATGTCCTAACCCCGCAAGTCTTACTAGGCCTAACCAAGACTATCCTAGCAAGCACACATCAATACAAGGCTATACAAGCCAACATACACCCAACTCTATATAGCATGCAACTCAAATAGGCAAGAATTCATATTGGATATACACTAGGTAATCTATTACTTTAAGCTATATATGTCTACACATATATACACATGTATATATTGGTATTCAACATTAGGTCTATATTCATGGCATTTCAAATGGTTATATAAACTTATATTATAACACAATATGCTAACATATATATAATATACATACATAGCTAAGTTAACTATATTCATAAATATTTATTTAAGAGGCTATGTGTGTGTATGTGAACATGGCAAAGGGGAAGTGAGGGTTAAATGGGCATACATAGTGTATATATATCAAAGAGTGTCAAAGTGTAAGTGAGCAAAGTGTCAAGTGTGATAGTGTCAACATAGTGTAAGGGGTACATGAGGTAATATAGGATTTGTGTTAACATAGAATATTATATCTCATTAACTTGTATATTGCATACATTACATCTATTATTACATTACATTCATGTTTGTATTCATTCATCATTCATTTATTCTCTTGCACTACTATATGCACCATACATTACATACTATGGAACCTACATATTCATTACAAGCCATACTTATACATGCTTATATTAGATAGGATACTTACATCTCATACATCATTTATTTAACCATTTACTCATGCTTGTATTCTCTATTTAATTACATAATGTATATATATTAACATGGGTTAAAATCAAATAGAATATTATATTACACACAAGGGTACACAAAATGCATATACCGAATAGTAACTCCTACTAATAATCAATACTGTACCATCTCAGCATGAATTAAAATTTAGGATTAAAGTATGTTATAGATCTATGTGTTAGCTTTTCGAAACTTCAAGCGGATCGCGTTTCGTTTTCGGAAACTCCCGGAATCGCAAAAACACCGAGAACGCGTTTGTCTTTCGTACAGCTGACACTCAAATAATTCTTCAGAAAGTTATAGAACGAATTAGGCCTATTAATACATGTTTTTGGAAAGCTAACTTCAATACGCTTCTTTTAAAAAAACGGGAGATTAAACCGAGCTTTGAACTAGAAGTTATGACATTTCTAAGTTAGGGCTGAAATTAAAAACGTGGATAAAAATCATGACAGATTTAGATAGTTTGAGCCAAAAGAATACACAATATATATCCTAATTATCCACAACAATAATAGCAATAATAATATGAGGAACCACACTCACAAACTTGATTATATAATCATCATGAACCATTTATTACATATATAAATATAGATACACTCTCATTACAATATATATATATATAGAAATCTATATATGTAACATGAACACATCCACAACACAAAGGACACTCCTATGACCTCCAAATGGACACAAAATAGACACAAATGGAGATACAACCATGGGGGTCATTCCTATGGGTTCAAAATAGACCTATATGCATGAGAGAATAAAAAGGAGAAGAGATTTATACCTCCCGGTAGATCGAATCGAAGAAAAACCTTCCCGGAGCGACACCGACACGTAGAGATTCCAAAGGGACACGAACGAGCTCCGAATCCTCCCAAACTTGGGTAGCTTTCTCCTTGACTAGAATGGAGAAGGAAAGAAAAAGATTTGGTGGTGAAATGGAAGGATTTGGTGAAGAAATTGCTAGGGATTGCTCTAAAGAAATTTGGGGAAGAACAAGAGAGAGAAAAATAGATGGATAATGACAAATGAGAGTCTCAACCCTATCCTTATTGTGGCTGGCCATAAAGGTAGTTTTGTCCTATTAGGAAAAGTCCAAAAGCCCCTACTAACCTATTCTATGAGTATTAGGAAAGGGCTAATTGGTTGGGGCTAAATTAGTCATTCTAAAGTCTCTAATCACACTAACCTTATCCATAATAATTAGTCTAACCTCTAACTAAAATATTTCTATCATGTGGACTAAAATTAATATCATGTGGGCCATGCCTAACTAGTGTGTGGGTCCCACTAGAGTCAAACTACCCCCGGGTCCCCGTTTCAAGTCGGATTGAGTTGAAATTCGAACCCGACTCAAATAACCCCCAAAACAATATCATAAATAATAAAATAATATCAAAATAATTCAAAGAGGTCAAATGCAAAAATATTCTTAGGCCAAAAAATGACATTAAAATATCATAATCACATGGTTAGGCTCTAGGTCAAACAGTTTCTAGGGTTTCACTAGCAAAACGTCAAAACCACAAGTCATTGATTTAAATAATTTTAAAAATGGTTTAAAATCACCAAAAATCATATCATGAATTAAATATCATTATTAAAATAATTATAAATACGAAATTTTAAAATTACCCTCATTTGGAAAACTGGGTGCTACAGACCTCGGCGATGAGTCCTCTCCAAAGCCAATCTTCGTCAGCAAAAGTATGACAGATGAAGAGCGGGAGGCACTTTTGCAACTTATCAGAGAGTACATTGACGTGTTCGCCTGTAGCTATGAAGACATGCCAGGGCTAAACCTCGAGGTTGCACTTCATAAACTCAACTTTCATCCAAACGCAAAGTCGGTCAAGTAACAGCAAAGACGTTTCTGTCGGAACATCATGAATTCTATCGAAGCTGAGGTCAACAAACTGATAGCCAGTAGCTTCATCCGGGAGGAGCAACATCCAGACTGGGTTGCCAACATAGTACCAGTCCTCATGAAGAATGGGAAGATTCGAATTTGTATCGACTTCTGAAATCTAAACGAAGCATGTCCTAAAGATGAGTTCCCTTTTTCCATCATGGACATCATGATCGACAACACATGTGGCTTTGAGCGCATGTCATTCATGGATGGCTTCTCAGGATACAACCAAATCAAGATATTTTCTGACGACGAAAAGCATACATCATTCCGAACACCGATTGGCGTATACTGTTACACAGTCATGTCCTTTGGTTTAAAGAATACCGGTGCCATATATCAAAGAGCCATGAGTGTCATCTTCAGAGATCACCTGCGTAAGATCGTGGAGTATTATGTTGATGACATCGCTGTCAAAAGCTGTGCTAAGGGAGACCATCTACAGGATCTGAGGACGGTATTCGATCTGATGCGAGTGCACAACTTGAAGATGAATCCCACAAAATCCTTCTTGGGCGTATCGAGTAAAAAATTCTTGGGTTTTATCATTACTGCCCAGGGAATCCACATAGACCCTGAGAAGACAAAGGCAATCATGGAGATGGGTCCCCTGAGAAATCTCCGTGAACTCCGAGACCTTCAAGGGAGGCTAGCTTACATCAGGAGGTTCATCTATAACCTCTCCGGGCGATGTCAACCATTCACCCACCTTATGAAGAATGGCGTCTCATTCGTATGGGATGAAGAGTTGCAACGCGCGTTCGACAACATTAAAGAATATCTGTCAAATCCTCCAGTTCTGGTGGCCCTGGTTGCTGGAAATCCGTTCTTGCTTTATGTAAGAGTGATGGAGCATTCCCTCGGTGCTCTACTAGCACAAAACAATAACGCAGGGCATGAACAGGCCATCTATTATCTCAGCCGAATGATGATTGGGCCTGAGCATAGATACACCGCCATGGAGAAGGAATGTTTTGCTCTGGTGTTCGCTATCCAGAAGACGCGACACTACGTTACAAGACAAACCATCCATGTCATATCAAGAGTTAACCCCCTCAGGGTCCTCATGACCAAGCCCGGCACACTCAGCTCTCGCCTCGCTACCTGGGCAATATTACTGTCTCCCTACCATATGATCTTTGTCCCATAAAAATCTGTTAAAGGTCAAGCGCTGGCAGACTTTTTAGCAGCCCATCCAAGTTCGAAGTCAACCAGAATATATGAAGAGATTCCAGAAGAGGTCGCCAATTCAAACATGGCTTTCGTCTGGCGAATGTTCTTCGATGGTGCTTCAAGAACCGGGACCAAGGGCAACATTGTCGTTGGGGTCGGAGTGGTACTGATTTCTTCTTCTGACTTGGTGATCAACCGGGCATATTCCCTTACAGAACCCTGCTCGAACAACGTGGCCGAGTACAACGCCTTGGTTATCGGCCTCCGACTCGCAAAAGAACTGGGGGTAGAGTACCTAGAGGCATATGGCGATTCACAGTTAATCGTCAATCAGATTCGGGGTTCATATGAAGTTCGTCATGAAGATATGATCCCCTATCATCAGGTAGTGATCGCCATCATTACGTCTTTGAAAGGGTTCTGCAAAGAACATATTCCGAGACTCCGGAACATTGAAGTCGACGCCTTAGCAGGATTGGCCGCTTCCCTGGCGGTCCCAAAATATACTCATCATTTGGTGGACGTAATAGGCCATGAGTTGGTCTGTCCCAAGAACACCTTCCAATTTGCTGAGAGCTATTCTGCCCTGACAGTTGACGAGACACAGGATTGGAGGCTCCTATTTATCGACTTTGCAGTTTATGGCATCTTGCCGGAGAACCGAAAGAAGCCACCTCTATTAGAAGATGTTCTTTCAGATTCTTCTACGATACAGAAACAAAGATGCTGTATCGGCGCTCATACGATAGATTACTGCTTCGGTGTCTATCCAATACAGAAGCCAAAGAAGCTGTACGTGAAGCACATGATGACGTCTGCGGGGACCGTCAACCTGGCCCAAAATTACAAGTTCGCCTTCGCCGGATGGGCTATTACTGGCCTACGATGGTGGCAGATGCAATAGACTACGTAAGAAAGTGTAAAGCTTGTCAAGTCCACGCAGATTTTATACACCAACCATCTGAATTCCTATATCCAACGGTGGCATCCTGGCCATTTGAAGCATGGGAAATGGATATCATCGGTCCTATCACCCCACCTTCATCCACAGGGCACCGCTTCATACTGGCAATTATAGATTACTTCTCCAAATGAGCGGAAGCTGTCCGCTTGCAAATGTAAAGACGTCTAACGTAATCAGCTTCCTCAAGCATCATGTTATCTATCACTTTGGACTGCCTCGAAGGATCATCCACGACAAAGGTCCGCAGTTCGTAAGCTACTCCTTCTATCTATTTTGTGATAAACATCGGATCCAGAATGTTATTTTAACACCGTACAATCCGGTGGCGAATGGGTTGGCAGAAGCATTCAACAAAACTATAATCAAGCTGCTCAAGAAGTTTGTATCTTCCAACAACCGTGACTGGAATGAAAAGCTTGGTGAATGCTTATAGGCGTACCGTACTATAGTCCGGACGGCCACCGGGAACACATCATTCTTTCTAGTATTTGGGAGTGATGCAGTTCTTCCACTGGAGACTCAAATTCCCTTGCTCCACGTCGCCCTCACCTATAGATTGATGATAGATGATAATTATCGTCGCCGGTTACAAGAGTTGGAGGCCTTAGATGAGAAGCACCTGTTAGCTCAACAACGAATCAAGCTGTATCAAGCACGCATCTCTGGAGCCTTCAACAAGAAGGTTAAACTCAGAACATTCTAAGTAGGCGATCTCGTTCTGGCAGTTCGGAGGCCGATGGTTATGACTCACAAAACCGCCGGCAAATTCCAGCCAAAGTGGGAAGGCCCATTTGTCATTGAGGCTGTATTCTCGAATGGTGCTTACCGCCTCGTAAAACAAAATAGAGACTTGCTCATATTGTCTGTCAACGGCAAGTTCCTGAAGAAGTATTATGTCTAAACGACATCCTCTGAATCAACCAGACTGTTAAGTTATGTACCCCCAGGTACCGCTGAACTTACACTTTGGTCATCCAAAATGAATCCATATCGCCTCTTCTGGGTAGTAAGTCATGTATGATCATACCTCTTAACTTCCTTCCTAAAAGAGCATTTTTTCATGATCTGTTACCCGCACTTTCAGTGCATAAAACAGGTAACAGATCCATAAATTTCCCGAGACAACCACGTCTATGTCACCTCTGAGTTGTTTCACTTCCATCAAAAATAAATCATCCCTCACATAGAACTTCCACGTCCATATTAGCTATGAGTTGTTCTATGTACCCTTCATGGTGTCCACTCCTGCCACATCCTTATTACCTCTGAGTAGGAAGACTTCATTGAAGAAACCCTCATATTTACCATGTCCTCATTACCTCTGAGTAGGTATGTTGGTTTTCTCTCGACTTATTACCCGTATCCAAAACTAAGGTACGCCAAGGATAATAGGCCCACAAATATCCACAATTGACCACAAATATCCACAGTTGACCACAAATGTCCACAGTTGACCATAAATGTCCGTAGTTGACCACAAATGTTGTACTAAGTTTTCTAGTACATGCGTCTCTTTTCTCACAATCTCATACCTCTGGAACCCAGCTGTTCCATAGCATTCTTTCGCCCGATACCAAGAACTTCCATATCCGCCTTACCAACGGAGTCGTTCTAGGTATCCCTATCAAACCTATTATCCATACCTAAAACCAAGGTATGCCAAGGGTAATAGATCCACAGAAAAGCCCCCAGTGGGGCAAACACATAAATGCAGTACAAACACGACAGATAAAGGATGATGCAAGCAAAGTCATTTATTCAAATCAAATCAAAAGTACTACATTCTTTGGGACCACGTCCCTGCCAAAAAAGATGAAGAAAACATAAAGAGAGAAAGAAACGAAAAAGCCGACTATGGTTCGACGATACATAATTCTCTGAGACGGTCCGTTAGTACGGCCGTCGACAGCTCAAACCGTCGCTTGGCTCGACGCTCGGCCTCTTGAGTCAACCGCTATGCATCCTCCAAATGCGCGTGAGCCTGCCAGCCATCTTTAAGCTTCTTCAGAGCACGCTCCAAGTCAGCAGAAGCACGGGTGACTTTGTTGGCCTCCTGAACAATTAGCTCCTTGCCCGTGCGGGAGGCCTCGAGCTCAGATTCTAAGAAAGCCAATTTCCTCTGGAGCTCGAGGATCTGCTCCCTGGTGTCGATTATCCCGCTAGAGGCTGTCGCTTTCCGAGCAAGACAATCCTCTCCCCTGTGGCTCAGCTGATCATATTGTAGAGACAGATCGTGGAGGTCCTTCATTATAATCAGCTTGGATGCATCTCATGCAGCCTTTACCTTCTACATAACAGTGATGAGGAAGGCACGCTCCTGATCTACTGCTGAAGACAGGTCGACTTATCGCAGTACTTGAAACTGGGCCACAAGCTGATCCATCTCTAGCAATTTGGGCTCCAGAAGCTCAACTATCCCTGCTCCACCGGGGAGGGTTCTAAGGAGTTTAATCTGGCCACGAGCGCATTGACGGGCCCAGGCAAAAGAGCTTTCCCTCTCCACAGAAGCATCAATCCTTCGCCTCAAGTGGCGGTAAAAACTGTCAACTACATCCTTTAACGATTCATCCAGAACTTCTGAAGAAGATGGCGTCAAAGGAAGGGTAGCTGGCAGGGCCGAAGAAGATGCACCGGAACTTGATGTCCCTGCCACAAGGGAAACAAGTTTCGAGCGAAAGAACGCCTGAATAGCGGCCAATTCCTCCTCCGCAACCCGAAGTATTTGAAGACTCGGCAGGGCGGAGAGGTCAACCTCCGGAGCCACATGAACATAGGAGGGTGTAGGGACCAGTTCTCTCCATCCCGGCAGTTCTGCCGTCTGCTCTTCCGAACTCGATTCAGCAGGAGGTCCTTCAATGTAAGCTGGAGGAGGAGGAGGCATATTCTCTTCCACCAGGTCCCCTCTGGCGAACTCTCCCCTGATAATGTCCGTCGTTGGCAGTAAAGGAGCAGGACCTGTATGTTCAGGGAAACCATCAATCAGCTTAACCCGAAGGATGTGATGATAGAGCAAAAAAATCTCCTCACTAGTCAAGACTTGGCTTATCTTACCAGGAGGAGTTGCTGAGACTGAGGTTCGCTCACAGCCGCCGTAGCCTCTTCACCAGCGACATCCGAGCCGAATACAGATGGTTCCGCTGCCCCAGCCGCCCCAGAAGGAGATACAACTAGATCAACGTCACCCGACTGAAATTCAGCAGTCTCGGAGACGGGTTCAGCAGAGACCACGTCGCCCTGGGTTGGGACGTCAATAACTGGAGAAACCTCAGCCGTCGCTGGAAGAATCCCGGCGGCAATAATCCTGGCACTCATATCCCTAACTATAGTAGTTAGAGCAAGGTCGACTTCAGAGGCAGCAGCCGGCTCTGAAAAGTCTCCTTCTCCTGACGCCTACAGAGAAAAGAAAAATAATTAGGTCACAGTTCGGGAAAAAAAAGAGCTAAAGAAGAAGATGGTTGTAATTTAATTTACCTCCGAAATGGCGTTAACAGGCTCGCGTCTATCCCTAATGCGCAGCCTGCGAGGCTTAACCGCGGCCCATTTTACGGAGTAAGTTATGCCGCGATCAGCAGACTCACACCTGCTTCGCTTGCATGAAGGACCAGGCACGACAGGCGGCTGATCCGCCACCATATTTTTTGCGGGAGGAAGAGAGTTATCAGGGTCATGCTCGTCATCATCTTCGTCAATATTGGTAGACTCTGAGTCCGACGTAGCAACCGTGTTCTCCCTCTTCTTTCTCGCCTTAGACCCCTTGGGCTTCTCCTCCAAGCCATTACCAACAATGAAGCTGGTACTCGGGTCAAAACCAGCATGAGGCTTATTCATCATGACATGGTATAGAGCCGCCAAATACAAGATCTTTCCTGACTCCTCAGCATCAGAAACTAAGAAGCTAATACGGTGTGAACCGTGTTATAATAGTATCGGGCCCTGATGCCGTCAAGGATACTACCTTCAAAACCCAGGCAAGAGCTGGGACTGTCCAAGAATAGCTGACTATACATGTCACGACCCGTACCCTGATTAGGGGAACGAGTACGTGGTTACGTCCAGCCTACGCCGCAGCATCGGCGGTAGAACGCTTTCTAGGTCATCTATAAATACTACAACTAAACAGATAAATGTACCTGTACAGTATATACACTCCGAATAGAGGTGACATAGCAATACAGTCTCAATCACAAATGTAAAACTAAGGTAGATAGTGTGGAAAGGAAAATGTGAATGATGAGAATAGAAAATAAGTCCAAGATCCACACAAGTCCAGAGCTATACACAAACAACCCAGAGAATCACATAATATATAAAAACTACTACAGTCTAAAAAATACTAGCTGGCTCGTAGGCCAGGCAAACCTAACTAAGCTATACTACTCAGGGTGAGCAAAGTCTAGTGGCTCTACTAACAAACCACAGCCCGGGTCTACTCCATCAGACTCGACCCCATAATAGGTCGGGCAATCTGCCTCAGAATCATCTGTAATATGTCAACGGTATCCTGTCAGAAAAATAAGCAAGTACAAACACCAACAGTAGTTCCATATGAATTGACAAATACTATAAGAGACAGTATAATGAAATACAAGACAAAGATATAGGCGACTTGGAAATCATTTGAAAGCCGAGTTGTAACCCTTCTTTCAAACAGAACTTAGTCTCAAATCATGGTACTGTATAAAAGCAGGTAGATCATGTGAGTAATAGAATCATAGCATGGTGAGAAGTACAGAAAGTAAAGCTGAACTGGAATATAAGATACGACAATAAATGTAAAATGTGATTTGAATTATTAGAGCGATATGTGATCGGCTAGGAAGTCATGGTGGGGTTATCCACATTGCCCGGCAATCCGCGGTAACCTCAACGGAGAGTCATGCCGGCCAACCTGGATAACCTGGCATGGGGTATCTGCTACACCCTACATGAGGTGAGGGTGGCGCTAGCAAAATAGTGACAGGGAGGCTTTGATCATATAACCCCTAATAATTCCCCCATCCCCGAATAGTATCATGGATCCGGACATGGCACATCATGACACGGATTCGAAAGCAGGTGATCAGTCCACTCCCAAATCGATGTCTATATAAGTACACGAACATGGATATCACATACCAACATACCAAGGAAAATCCGGGAATAACATCTCATGACAGGATCCAACGTATACTAGTCCGTGAATCGTCGTGTCGGAATTCATGTAAGATACTACAACTGAATCGGATATAGTAGATATCAAGATAATGAAAACTATCAGTGAATGTACTCGCCTGCGGTCCTGAGCTGATAAGGTGAACAGACGTTTAGAGTAATCACAGACCTAAAGATGAGATACTACAAGTCAAAACATGGTTTAATAATGAAAGGAAAGCTAATCTAGTCATGATATGCAAGTCTAAGTCAAAAACTAGGTCAAACCAAGTCACACCGAGCTAAACTAGGTCACACTAGGTTATACTGAGCCAAACTGGGTCACACTAGAATAACCAAGGTCAAACAAAGTCACAGAAAGTCAATCCAAGTCAAACTGGATCAATCTGGGTCAAAGGTTGACTTACAGTTGACTTTTGGTTAAAAAGTCAACTCTGGTCAACTCTGGTCAACACTGAGTCAACCATGGGTCAATCCTAGGTCAAACAAGTCAAATGTTGACTAATAGTTAATTTTCAGTCAACTGGTCAACTCTGTTTTGGTTTTGGTCAATTCTAAGTCAAGTGTTGACTTGAAGTTGACTTTCGGTCAAAAAGTCAACTCTTAGTCAACGGAAGTCAAGACTAGCCTAAACTACCCTCATCTAGTCATTACCTACCAAGACAACCTATTTCTAATTTCATCTTAACAATCAAAACCCTTTCTTAGACTTTACCCCAAAATCCTACTTTTACCCTCTAAGATACTGATTTGTATCTTAGGATACTCACTCATCTATATCCTAACTTATACCTCTAATATAAGATACTAACCAACTCTAACATATAACTTCTAACCATCTATTCTAACTTATAAACCAACACAAATAATATATGTCATCTCTAACTAACAATAATATAGACTAACACAACTAATTATCTAACTTATACAAGCTATCACTATCTAACTTCGAATATATCTCTAACCTCTACATAGATTCTAACATAACCACTAACATACTAACATATCCATACATACAACATTTAAATTTCTCTCCACTCTAATACTAACACACACACAAACACATATACCAAATCCACCACCCTTCTCTTCTAACACACCTACACACATCTATATACAAACACACTACCACTCAACCAAAACACAAATCACTCAACAAACTACACTAGCCTCAAGTCAAATAGGATGGCATGATCCTTCCAACTCTCTCACCTTCACAACCCACACACACTACACTACCATCTATACAACATCAAACACACACTAACACATATCCTCTATCAATCTCACTTCTCTCCACTAACCACACACATCCTTATCTCATTCAAACACACACACTATACTAACATATATTACATAACAATAATATATATTTTTTTTACATAACAATAATATATATATATATATATATATATATATATATATATATACATATATATATATACATATATGTACTATATCATACATATTCTTGACAATCTATGATACCTACATTCACATGATATCTACACTAGGCTCATATGTTACACAAAATGCCTACGTCGCATAGTCACTCTTCTACTTAAAACCAGTACTGTACCAATTGGGCCTTCACAAAATTCTAGGATTAAAGTATGTTATAGTCCTTCTTGTTAGCTTTCCGAAACTTCAAACGGATCACATTTTCGTGTCCGGAAGCTCCCGGAATCGCAAAAACACCGAAACGCGTTCATCTTTCGTACAGCTGACACTCAAACAATTCTACAGAAAGTTATAGAACGAATTTGGATTATTAAAATATATATTTGGAAAGCTAACTTCGATAAGCTTCTTTTAAAAAATAGGAGGTTAATTGGAGTTATGAGCTAAAAGTTATGATATTTCTAAGTTGCTCTAGCTACTAAAAACGTGAATAAAAATTATGACGAATTTGGGTTGTTTGGACAAAAAACACATGTAGGCCAAAATACTTGGATACCAACATAGCTATCTAAATAAAACATATTCTAACCATCCTAAATAAGATCAATCCACTCTCTAACCATCTAACCACACACACAAATAAATATATATATATCACAAACCACACACACCTATATATATATATATATATATATATATATATATATATATATATATATATATATGTATATATATATATATATATATATATATATATATATATAAAAAATATATATATATATATATATAAATTAATATCGTGTGGACTAAAATATATATATATATATATATATATATATATATATATATATATATATATATATATATATATATATATATATATATATATATATAAATTAATTATATATATATATATATTTTAGTCCACATGATATTAATTTATATATATATATATATATATATATATATATATATATATATATATATATATATATATATATATATATATATATATATATATATATAAAGTGACACATCAATCTAAATATAAAATGAATATGATATAATATGATACTATAAATAACACATTAGGAACAACTCTCTAAAAATATAAATCTGAGATTGAAACACTAATTAATCATTCCTACAATATATATGCATATAAGTGTCCAAAATAGGAGTTTTTCCCACTAGGACACAACCACAACACAAAGGACACTCCTATGACCTCCAAATGGACACGAAATGGACACAAATGGAGATACAACCATGGGGGTCATTCCTATGGGTTCAAAATATTCCTATATGCATGTAGGGATGGATTAGAGGAGAGATTATTCCTTCCGGGAGAGAGATTCAAAGGAAAATCCTTCTGACACGACACCGACACATAGAGATTCCAAAAGGACACGAACGAGCTCCGAATCCTCCCAAACTTGGCTAGCACCCTCTAACCATGGATTAGAAGAGAAATGAAGAAGATTTGGTGGAAGAAATAGTAGATTTGGAGATGAAATCAATGGAGTTGTTCTCTAGAAATTTGGGGAAGAACAAGAGAGAGAAAATGGATGGATAAAATGAAATGGAAGAGATGGTGACTCACCCCTTATCCCCTCCCATAGGTGGCTACCCAAAAAGGGTGAGGTGTTCCCATTTTGAATGTCTAAAATGTCCTCCACTAATCCATTTGATTTAAATTAGGAATGGGTTAAAGGTTGAGGTCAATTTAGTCTAGTTTTAAGTCTCTAATTAAACTAAACCTATCCATAAATAATTAGTCTAACTACTAACTAAAATTAATATCATGTGGACTAAAATTAATATCATGTGGGCTAAAATTAATATCATGTGGGCCATGTCTAACTAGTGTGTGGGTTCCACTAGAGTCAAACTACCCCTCGGGTCCCCGTTTCAAGTCGGATTGAGTTGAAATTCGAACCCGACTCAAATAACCCCAAAACTATATCATAAATAATAAAATAAATTTCAACCCCAAAATAATATCATAAATAATAAAATAAATTTTAAAAATATTCAAAAATGCAAAATGACAAAAATATTCCTATTTCTGAAAACTGGGGGTGACAAATCCCAAACTGTCAGGCGAACCTACTGGGCAAGTAAGGCTCCAAGTAGACAGTATTGGGATTGTGGTATACCAGATGGAAAGTACGAATGTTGTACAGCCAAAGGAGCATCTTTTCAGATAAGAAGTAGGGCGGCCCAATACCATCAAGATGTACGGCCCTCACTTCCTCAGCAGTAAATTGAGGAACAGACACGAAAAAGGAGTATATGTCCACTCTCGCCAGCGCCATCCGACAGACACGCATAGTCTCACAATCCTAAGGCATGCGGCGATACTGGAAGATGAAAGCGTCATCAGCAGTTATGCCATCTTCGGGGCCAGGCCTCATCAAAGACCGGCAATGCATCAGCAGCTACCCCATCAGATAATGATAGGGTAGTTCAATACGTTCAAAGTCCTTCGTTGTGTCACGGACGATGACCTTGGACGAGAAAATGTGAAGGCCACGGTGTATGCTGCACACCATGGCCGGGAGAAGAGCTGGTCTGACCCCGAAGACCAGCTTCACAGCAGGGAGGATGAAGTTACGGCTGATCCTCTCAATAGAACCAGCCCCTCCTGAGACCACGCAGTTCTGCAGCCACACCATCAAGAATCCTGCCAGGAGTGCCTTCTCGGACAACGGCTGAGTGTATTGATAAAAATAAGCAAAATAGTCAGATTGACTCTCGAATCTGTCGCCGGCAGTTCTTATCCTCTTGGCGGTCGATACTTGGTCCTGTACCTCCTCCCGAGTGCGAGGACTTCGGGGAGAAATCCGACCTGAGGCACCGAGCTTAAAAAGGTAAGTGAGCCAGGCCTTTGTGTGAGGAAGGTTCCCTTCTGAGCTATCGTTTTTTTTTCTTCGACAGCTGCTGGCACGTGCTATGATGACACAGCAGCTCCCGGTAGATGGCAACAAAGCCTGGGAACCTCTCCTCCAAATCCTCGAACTCTTCGTTCGTCGGGGTATGCACCTCAAAGGCTTCATTTCCCCAAGGCAGCTTGGAGACGGCATGCATCTCGTGGAGAGCAAGCCCCATCTCCCCTACGGGTGTAAGAAGGTCCCCGTACGGCAGTTGTACATCTCCAACAGAGCCATGAACAATTTCTTGTTTATGGGCAAGTCGTAGCTGGTGCCCCGAATAGCATGGTAGAGTCCAATCTCGCGCAGGAGAGTCTCGTATTCCCACACGATCCACGTAGACAGGTTGGTCCACGAAGGGATGGGGTTTACCCAACTCGGTAGCGACAACCGGCCAACGGGATAGGACCCTTTCCGAGCAAGCTGGTTCAGAAAAGTGTCATCTTGAGAGAACTTGAAGTTGGGACCCTGCACATTCAAGAAACTACCTGGGGCCAACCCCATCATGTAGCGGCTGACCGGGACCTTGCCTGCATACACTGACCCCAAGTTATTGTCATAGTAGATATTACCCACGAACATTATAGACCGACTCGGAGTCAAGAAATCCTCCATCTTTCTGTCCATCGGTAGCATGTTGAACCACGACAGTGGGAAGTGACGCTCCATCAGAGGAATATGGATTGCCATCCCGTTAGAAGTAAAACTCCAACTCTCAGATATATCCAGAACTTGGGAGTTCTTTACAGTTAAGACATCCCCGAAGAGGAACGCAGGCTTCAGGTGTTTGCCCCCCAGCAGCCCTGAGTTCATCATCCCCAAGATAAAGAAGAAGGACTGGTTTTTAATGTCACTCAGCCTCTCCACAGGTTTGTCTCTTGGAAGCTGGTTCACCACATACTCGACTATGTGGTCGAACCTATAGCCCACAGCAGATTGGACGCGACCTACCAAAGGTTCTTCCGCATGATTGACTATCAAATTCACTGAAAAAAGGGGACAAAAGAAATAAGTTAGAAGATGGCCAGGAAAAACTGCTTAGTGTTTCTGAGCTTATGCGGCTCTAATTAGGCAGGTCCTTATGCGGCACAATTTAAAGGAGCTTATGCAGCTCCATTTTGGTGGTGCTTATGCAGCCCAGTTAAAGTGAGCTTATGCGGCTCTGTTACGTGGGTACTTATGCGGCCCAATTAAAGTGAGCTTATGCGGCTCTGTTACATGGGTGCTTATGCAGCATAGTTTAGAAGAGATTATGAGGCTCTGGTCTGATGGGGCCTCATGCGGCCTAGTTTAAGTGTCACGACCCGGTCCCAATTTCTTGGGTCGAATCGGATCATGCCCAGCCTGCACCGTTGTTGAGACGGTGGCAGTAGGCTGTATCACTCATACAGGTAATCAAAAATACAAATTCTAATTGCCACAACTTTTAACATTTTGATAAATAAAGACTTGTCCAACACAAAGTTTCAAATACAAACCACAACTGAAATAAAATATTTGTTTCCCACATAATTATAAACTGGAAATAAATCTAATTAGCAGTCTCCTCATCATCATCCTCTAGTAGAGTAGTCGGGTACAGCTCAGGGTCATAGTAGCTACTTATCAATAGCTCAGTATCGTCCATAGTACCTACGGGGAATCCAATCAGGAAAGGAGCAAAGTACACTTCATGATAATCCAACAATTGAAATAATAATAGAGTTATGCACTTTTAAACAATTTAAAATAAATAGTTTTCCAACAGTTAAAATATTGTGATGTGAATAGGCAATAAATATGACCGGATTAGGTTGTACAGTTTTATCCTATTGATACGATATGGCTTATCCACGTGTGTTTGAGGGGTAAGCTAACACAGTCATTATACTATTTTGGATGTGGTCATACTCATTACACTACTCCCCCAGTACCCAACAGTCAATCAGTCAATGCTCTTAGAGAGATTTTCGTGTTACATCATGGTTTAAACTTGCAATAAAATAATTACTAAATAATTGTAAACTAACACAAAATGTACTTGCCTTGATTATGACTGGATTCGATGTTGATTCTGGGATGATGCTAGTACAATCCTCGAAACCCTACAATTGTGAATTCCTGACTTAGCACCAATATTCAATCCATATCTAGGTGTGCTAGTTACAATCTCTAGTATTTGTCCTAATCAAATTTTTAGGTTATTTACAACTCTACTTTAGAACGCTTATCGAGGTGAGTTTCTAACTTACGAAGAAAAGGTCAATTTAACTTTTTATTGGGAAAAATCGTATTTTCCAATTTATTTGATAAAACTTTGTATTTCATTATATTTTATTTAAAAATAATATTTTTCTTCAAATGAGGAAAAACGTGAAATTTGTTTAAATAATAACCTGTAATTTTTCCTAATTTATTTAATGTGAGAAAATAATATTGATTTTCTATAAAATAATTATTTTACTATTTTTACGTGTTTACGCCAACCACAACCCAGAAAAGAATAAAACTACACTAACTTATTACAAAACCACATAAAGTAATAAAAACTAGGCTTATACCCTTACAGTCCATTTTACATGAATTTAAATAAGAAGAAAAACATTTGTTAGTATCTAAAAATTATCCTACAAATTAATCACAAAATAAAACTTGTAATTTAAATTAAATTAAATTAATTTCGAGTCTCAGACTTTGGACCAATAGTCAAAATAGCTAATGCCTCAACGTCCGGGTAATACCGATTTCGTTTGTATTTAGCTAGGGCCCATGGACCGATACGGTCGTCGCCCGAAATCCACTTTATAAAATATTTCCGGAATCCGTTTTAAAAATATTCCTTTATAAATTTTATAAAAATTTCGGCAGCATTCCGTCTATTTTCGGGATAATCCAAAACTGAAAAAATGCCAGAAACACAACCAGTAAACTTGTCCCGAACCAGGGAAAACCCATCAATAATTTTAGAAGCTATTTATATATAAATTGTAATCCACATAAACGTTCCCGAAAAATATTCGGAAAACCCGAAATAGGATCGGAACACCACTGCAATAATGCACCAACAAACTATCATTCGAAAAAATTCGAATTAAATACTAATTCAAAATCCCAGGAACTTTTCCGAGACAATCTCAGAAATTCGGAAATCAAACCATCAGAAACAAATTCCGAAAATCTGAATTTAAACGAAAATTTCGAATACAGAAACTTTCCCGAATCAAATCTCGGAAATTCCGAGAATTCGATGAAAACACAGAACCAATATGGTTTCGGGAATTCCGAAAACCAAGACGTAAACCAAAGACTGAATTCCCGGGGAGGAATCGGGGACCAAATCTCATCATAGACTATGAACAAAAATGAGGACAACGGAAATATACCTTGGGTTGCTCGGTTAGAGCTCTCAGGTGTTAATATTAGAGAAAAAGAACACACGGACAGCGTCTCGGGCTCGGGTCAGCGCCTCGCCGGGGTACGGCTGCGCGTACAGCACACGAGCACGGAAACGACAGCAGCGGGGTACCGCGGAGTAGCACCGGCGGACGGGGAGGCCGCGCGAGAAGGCACCGGCTGCTGGTGAGCGGGGCGGGGTCGGCGGCCTGGCGGTGGCGCCAGGAAAGGTCAGTCGACGTCGGGGTCGCAGGGCAGGGGCGTGGACAGCGGGATCGACCGAAGGGGCGCTGGGTGCGACGGCCGGAGGGTGCGGATCGGGGCGCGGAAAGGGTGGCGGCTAGGGCACGGGTGGAGAAAGAGGATGGAGTGAGGAGAAAAGAGCAGAGAGGGTATTTATATAGGTGGAGAGAGGGGTTACCGGAGTTGAGGGGTCGCCGGGTTTTCGGAACGAGAAGGGTCGGCAGTTTCGAACGTTGGAGAAGGAAGAGTTTAGAGAAGACAAAGTGTTCTCAACCGAACACTAATTAGAAGGGTTGGTGGTGGTGGAGTTAATAAAGGAAAAAAATGAAAAGAAAACTTAAGTGTTCTCACGGAAGACTCATGAAGGGGGTGTTTATGAAAGGATTTAATATAAAAAATCCCAAAAGCTGAGTTTGGCTCGGAAATAAAGACGGGTTTTCGGGATTAAATATAAAAATAAAAAATAGTTTTCCTAAAATAATAATAATTAATTTAGCAATAAATTATACAATTTGATAAAGTAAAATTTTTTTACGGGTTTGACTAAACACTAAAATTCCAGAAAAATGCATTTTCCTAAATTAACAAATGATTTATATTTAGCTAATTGATTCAATTAATGAACTAGAAATTTACGGGTTTCACAACCTTCCCTCCTTAGAAAATTTCGTCCTCGAAATTAAAGGATAGGTTAGAAATTACCTCAGGTCTCAAACAAGTACCGGTACTGCTCCCGCATCTCATCTTCTAGTTCCCAGGTAGACTCGCCTGGAGAGTTGTGCCTCCACATAACTCTGACTATGGGAGTCACCGAAGTTCTGGTCCTCTTCTCGCCTCTGTCCAAAATTGCCACTGGCTTCTCTGTCATGGTAAGGCTGGGTCCAATCTCTAGCTCTGAATGGTCCAATATGTGACTTGGATCCGTAATTTAGCGTCTAAGCTGTGAAACGTGGAAGACGTTGTGCACGCCCTCAAGATTAGCTGGTAGAGCTAATCGGAATGCTACTTCTCCAATTCGGCTCAAAACTTCGAATGGGCCGATGTACCTGGGGCTCAACTTTCTTGTTCTGCCGAATCTGATAGTTCCTCTGGTAGGGAAGATCTTCACAAAGACACTATCTCCTTCTTCAAACTCCAGTGGTCGACGACTGCTATCTGCCCAATGCTTTTGTCTGTCTTGGGCAATCCTAAGCTTGTCCCTGATCACCTTTACCTTCTCTGCTGCATCAGTCACCATTTCAGGTCCAAGCAGTACTCTTTCTCCTACGTCATCCCAAGCAAGTGGAGTACGACAACGACGTCCATAAAGAGCTTTAAATGGTGTCATACCAATCCTGCAGTGTCCTAGCCTCTTCCTGCAGATGTTCGACTGATGTCCTGGCCTCTTGCAAAAATCACAGACAGGGATCTGCCTCTGAGGTTCTCTATCATTGTTTTTCGTCTGCTGGTGGTGCAAAAGCCTGTTGTTGTTATTGTTGTTGTTGTTGGGCTTCTTCTGATTACCCTGGAAGTTGTTAGTTCCAGGATAATCCCTCTTTGAGCGAGCGGGTTGACTCTTCTCTATATCCTGAGCTCGCTCCAGGATTCTTTCATAATTCTTAGCACCGCCTGAGATCACATGGGTGCGGATCTCTTCTCTCAGCCCATATCTGAACCTTTCAGCACGATCATCAAGGTCAGCTACCAAATTTTTGGCAAAATGACTGAGTTGGCCGAATTCTGCCGCATATTCCCCAATAGTCATATTTTCTTGCTTCAGATTCTGAAACTGCCTCTCCATCTCCCGCAACTCTGATGTTGGAAAGAACTTCCTCTGGAATAACCTCTTGAAGGTGTTCCAGTCAAGCTGCTTGTCTTGGAGTCGGGGTTCATTCCGATACCAGGTGCTTGCTACTTTTGGCAGTTGGAGTCCCACTGCTTCGGCCTTGAGTTCTTCTGGAAGTCGAGCGACGCTTAGGAGACGCTCCATGTTGTCGAGCCATTCGTCGGCATAAATGATTCCCTCGGTTCCCTTGAAGGGTCGAGGGTTCTGCTTCTTGAAACTTTCAATATCGCCCACCTAAGAAATATGATCCCCATTAATTTAAATGGCCTTAATGTTACATAAATTAATCTCTTAGATTTATGTTTACCTTGGCAGCCCTTGGTTCAAGTTGAGCTGCTTCTCCTCTCCCCAGAGCAGTCATGGCCACGTTATGAGCATTCTCCATGCTTTCCCTCATAATCGCGGTTTGCTCTTCATGAGCTTTCGTTTGAGCTCTCTGGGCTTCTAGCACTCCTCGTAGCAGACCTATGAGGTCGGTGGGGTACACAGACACCGGTGGAGCAGCTGGAGTGGGTATTACCAAAGGGGGCTGCAGCTCAGTCTGGAAAGATGATGGATCCACCGTTGTAGCAGCATACATCCAACGGGGTACATTATGGGGATAGTCGGTCAGCTGATGGGGTGTAAAACCCAGACTTGGTTGAGGAGGTAGGGTATGATCGGGGGATGACACCTCATTGCCAGCAGGGTTGGTCTTGTTAGTGGCCATTCTCTGGAAGGTTTAGGATATAAATATAAGCAAGGTATACTACCAGTCTGTAATCAAACAAAAATATTTTAATATATATATTTTGGTCCTATGTTGTGGTTCCAGTGTTCTAATTGTCTCTAGATAGGTTTTTCTAAGTTGTTTGATTGTTGACCTGCATGGGCCACCACTAAAAACATGTCACGATCCGGTCCCAATTTCTTGGGTCGAATCGGATCATGCCCATCCTCACTACAACAAATATGGCCTACAATAGCATGCGCTGAACGCTATAGAAAGCCTTCTACAGCATATTCTGTCTGCTATGATCGCCCACGCAATAGTATGTCCAGACATGTGAACGCTATAACATTATAGCGTTCATGAATGTTGTAGAAGGTTTATAGCGTTCGTGTATGCTGTTGATGGTTTGTAGCGTTTATGAATGCTGTAAATACTTTATAGCATTCTAGAACGCTGTTGATAGTTTATAGCGTTCGTGAGTGCTGTGGATTACTTATAGCGTTTATGAATGTTGTGGATTATTTATAGCGTTTGTGAATGCTGTGGATGATTTATTACGTTTGATGAATGGTTTGATTTATTATAGCGTTCATCATATGCTATCGTGGTAACAGCAATTTAGACATTTTGAGTGCTATAAACCTGCTACAGAATTTCATATTATTTCATATCTGCTACAGAATTTCATATTTCATAACCTGTTTTGTATCACATATAAATAACAATAATCGTAAACAATTTCAATCGCAACTTGCATTTCGATCAATCAAGATATAGTAAAGATTTGCCAAAATATGAAATGTTTCATTAGAACATTCAAGATGTACAAAAAGTAGTAGTCATTAAAACATTCAAGATGTAGAAAAAGTAGTTGTACGCCAAAATAAACTATTCCATTTACAAAGTATCTGTAGTCCAAAATAAACCATTCCATTTACAAATATCTGTAGGCCAAAAAACAGCTCGATCGCCTCTTTCCTTCTAGCAGCTATCCACAACCATCAAAAACGTATACGCCAACCTACACAAAATTGAGAAGAAAACACATTATGATATAAAAAATAAGATAAAAATATTTCTGATACTCAAGTAGTGTTATGTAATAGCGAATACAATATGTTCAGTGGCTAAAGAGGCATGCAGTGTGTTAAATGTGAAGTTGCAAGACAGTAGTATTATGTAAAGCAGTGTAATACATGAAGTAAAGTACAAGAAGGTTTTACGGGACAGAGAAATTTCTGATACTCAAGTTGGACACATGTATACCTTATTACACTGGCTATGCAACTTAGGCTGATAAATCACGATTGGATAATCTGGGACAGAGCAGAAGGAATGAGGTTGAACCATAACTATAAGTAAAGGGGTCAAATAGGATGTTAGGATATCATTAACAATCACACATTCATACAGCAACGGCTGCATCAACCAAAAGAGCAAGCAGTAATGAATGGCATCTAAAATGGTCTGGATAACCTATCTCCAAGTGAAATGGACATGCCAAGGAAAAGTTCACTATACCTAGTGGACTAAACAGGGAAAGACTACCCAATGGAGACTGAATTTTAAGGGAAAGATACTGGACTTAAAATGGTGACTGGTCACTTGATTCAATAGGAGGTATCACAAATTTAACATTCTACTTGATAGAAGGTATCACAAATTTATTGGAAATTCAACATTCTAGCTCTATACTTATTTTATTTTCAAGTAGTTGCCTGATAAATGTCAATGTATTTAGATATATGAATGCATGGGTAACTGGAGAATGTTACCAATAATCCTTTTGACATGTTACTATGAACCAATTATTAATGTCATTTGCTCCAAACCTTTCTTAGGATTCTAGCACTTGTACTACTGGAGAATGTTATCTAAACACAATGTAAGTTCAATGTAAACTACTGAACCAATTTGTTATACTTTACCAAGAATCCTAAGAAAGACTTGGAGTAAATGACAAGTAGAAATTACATTTTGAACATCTTAAAAAAATAATGTATGATGTATCGCTACAATGAATAGTACCACATGTGCTAGAATTATGTAACAAAGAGTGATAGAAATGCAGGTGATGTATCACTACAATGAATATACTACATGTCTTTTGTGCAATATCAGGGTAAACATGTATAGTCCTGGAAATGCAGTAATGTTGGAAATAAAGGAAATGTTACAGTAATGTTCATATATTTACTACTGTCAAAGTGAATGTTGTCAGTATTACAGGAAATGTTACAGTAATGCAAAAATTGCACTAATGTTGGAAATGTTACAGCATATGTAGAGAACCAATCTCAATCTCAATCTACATGTATTTGACCACAAAACCTGATTGTTAGTGAAAGGTCTTGTGTCAGATATGTTTACAATCTCAATCTACATATTATCTCATGATGGTGGCTTGGCCTTCAACATACTCTTCCAGAATATATGCACACAAGCTGGAAAAGAAAGACCAAGGGAGTCAGCTGTTATCTAGAATTTTTTCTCATCCTCCAACCACATTTCCTGACATGAATAGTAATTATTGGAGACATACCAAAGATTAGTAGGAACCAACCCTAAGTAACCAGGCCGGTCCAACTTGGCAATTTTTAGAAAAAGCAAGAAAAATGATGACATAACATTGCACATGTTTACCTTAGGCAGGCAGTGAATACATCTATTAGAAAAATCAAGCACGATAATACCTTTCAACGAATCAGTCTTCGAAAGGTCAGCGTTGTCCGGACCAACGATTCCTCCACAAAAACACAAAGTCCACTCAGAGAAATCCCTAGTGAACCGTGAATTATAAATCTCCAGCCCAGGAATACCTTCGAGGATTGCTCGTTCAATTTTGTCATCACTGAAATAACATAATCAGAGTTATATACCACTAAGACGAGGTGCTAAATCTGAAAAAAAAACAGATACCAAAAGCATGTCATCAAAATAAAGAGAATATTTATTAATGGAAACATAACAAGTAGGGCTGCAATGAACAGACCAGCTCGCAAGCTCGACTCGGCTCGACTCAGTTCCATTAAAATCTTGAACATGAAAATGAGCTCCTTTACCTTAACGAGCGGAGCTGAACATAGGATGCCTGGCTCGTTAGTTAGCAAGCACGACTCAACTTTTGTGTCTCAAATAAATACAATTTAACCTATATATAATTTTTTAGATTTGGATGTGAGACTGTTAAAAATTCATGCCTCTCATACTTATGTCGTACAAATACATCGGCTGGGAACTATGTTGTACAAATACGGGTAAGGAATAAGGACAAGACTCAGATACAAGATATGGACGTTTTCAGATAAGTACAATACAAGTAACTATCTTGTAGGGATACCGACAGGTAAAGGTATGGATACCATAGAGACACCAGTTTTCTGTGCCCGTGCAATATATGTTGGAAACAAAATACAAATGGGAACAGTACAATAAATAAAGCTAGTCAAAATGCAAATAGGACTTCACAAGTTCTGTTTCAGATGATGCTACACAATTCAAATTTTAAACGTCATTATGAGTGCTAGCAAGCTGTCAAGGGTAAGACATTTCAATACATACAAAACTATCAATTGATTAGTTGAGTAAAGCTCTGACCCTTTATAGGAGTTCCAGTCAGGAAAGCGCGGTATCTACGAATGGCAGCAAAGGGCTGCAAATCAGGTAACAATTTATAAATCAGATTAATATAGTTTTTCAATTATCATATTTGGATGTTAAGATCAAGCCCAACAAACCCTAGAAGTAGAGTAATAGTAATAAAGTACTTTTAAAAAGCTAATGTTATAGCCATTTCACTTGAAAAGAAAGCCTCAATGTGTTAGGCACTGCCAATTAACAATTTTACCTGTTAATAGAACAATTTATTACATGATCTCAGAGATCAAACAATTTTACCTTGTCATGCAAATGTTGAAGGATCATAATGCAAGTTTTAAAGAAAGTTGAATAATATCCCTATCATTATCAAGTTAGTTCAAAAGATGTCGCCCAGAAAAGGAAAAGAAGGTGAACATATAAAATGCAAGAATACAAACAAAGAATAAAAGGAACATCAACTCAGAAGAGATTAAAATTTCTACAAGTTGTTTCTTCAACAAAGCTAGGGTTTGTCCACCATTTGCCAACAACAAAACAGGGACAAGGAGGATGAAATATCACACACTCTAAAGTACACTAGGACAACCCCCCCAACCAACCAAAAAAAAGAGTTGTTCCCTTTTTCATATATCATGTTGTATTCTTTCCAACCCGTGCAACATAAGTAAGAGTTAGTTTGAGTAAAGATCATATTGATCCAAGCAAACCTAACCTGGATAACCAGTAACAGTTATGCCAAAGTAGTCTCCATACTTAGCTTGCATGTGTGCACCTGCAAGTCAATCATCACAAAACATAGGAGTTTCATATTGGAGGATGAAATATAGGGGAAATTGAAAAGAAATGTGCATGAGAATAATTTTTTGATGTTTCTGGAATTATATATGAAAACTTCAAGGATAATTGAAAATAGTTCTCCAATCCTTACTCCAATGTTGAATAAGACCCTTTACTCCAATGTTGTTGAATTTGGATGGTTTCGTCTCGTTTATTTGTACAGTGTATATCATGAGCTTTGGGGTTGTGCGAATAAGATGACTCCCATGTACGTAATAATTCAAATGTTGAGATCTCTGAGGAGCAGTCTAACATTTTCTCACAAACCTAAGCATAATATCATGTTAATACAAGTCTCTTTATTTTCAAGAGGTTAAGTGCCTTTGGTGAAATCTGATGAAGAATGTGAATGTGGATCTAACCTTGTGACTGTGAAATCAAACTCATTTTTAAATATGATAAAAGTGTTTGTATGGCACCTTTATCATGGTTTTCTTCAATTTTTTTATTTACTTTTAGTTACAGGTATGAATATTGGTAATACTTGTCCAGCCTATGGTAGAAGGATACAAGACCAATTTTATGTTCTGGTTGAATGTAAAAAATGTTCGATAGGTATGGAAATCCCAACTGGTGTTGGATTCAGAGTTGCTAATTCTTTTTTTCTTTTCTTTTCTTTTTTTTTTTCCTTTTTTTCGAAATTGTACCCAAGGGGAGCATGTCTGGTTGGTTGTTCTTGCGTGGTTTATTTGGAATGACATGAATAATATAGTGCATGGAAACAAAAGATGGGAAGCAAGACGAGCTCATATTGAAAATTTTTGTAGGTTGTTCTCACTTTTTTCGTCTCGCAACTCACAGCAGGTGACAGCTACCAAGTCCAAGCTTCTTTTGCGTGAAATAAAAACTGTGAAGTCGCTAGGGCTTGTGTTCTACCAAAATGCTCAAAATCTTCGATAAAAAATGCTCAAAATCTCCAACATTAGCATTAAAATTCTCAAAATCAAACCTAAACCAGACATATTGTGTTACCGAAATTTTCCCTAAAATTTTCCCTAAAATTGCATTTGTCCTAAAATTATGAGAGAAGTAGAAAAATGATGGCATATGGAGAGAGAAAGAGGGGGAGAGAGAGATTTACCTTCACACAGAGAGAGGCAGGTCCTTGCTAGGGCTTGGGGAGAGGAGGAGAGGCAGGTCCTCGCTAGGGCTCGGGGGGAGGAGGAGAGGATCAGACGAAAAAATGAGGGAAATGAAATTATGTTCCCCCCATAACACATTCCTAACATATTATTAGTCACGTGAAAGGCACATGAAATAAAAATTTTGGGGGGACACTACAACAAAAAATCCTTTTAATGACGGCTAAAAAATGTCATTAATGACGAACCATGACGCTTTTTTTTCAACAACAACCGTTATGAAAACGGGTGTTATAAATATTTTTTAAAAGCGTCATAAAATAACCGTCATGAATAGTTTCTATAAAAGCGTTATGAATGGTTAATATATAGTGCACAATTCAGAACAATTTTAAAACGTCATGAATAGATAATATGTATAGGCTCAATGCAGCACATTTATAACACTTTATAATATTCAAATTAGCATATTTATCATTCTCTATACTACACAGTATATATTACATTCCAAAAACTTAACATTATATATCACCATCTTTATTACATTTCTCGAAATAGAGTACATATCAACATCTTCATTACATTGAATATCCAAATACAGAATGTACCCAAAAATAGGAATAAATCTCGCTTTTGCTAACCAAATTATTAGAAATATTTACTTAATTAGATTCTGACCATGGATCTTCTCTCTGCCATCCCTTGAAGATATCGAGAGTCCCAAAGAGAAGTAGTGTCGCAGCTGAGCGACGACTTGGTGCTGCTGCAGCCGGCGTCGTCGTGGTAGAGCCTCATCCTCTGATCCCTTACTCTTGCCTGAACCCTCACCAGCGCCTGCATGCACCTCAGTGTCACGTTGTGCCCTTTTTGCAAAAAATCGGAAATGTCAGCTTAGCACTTTAGTACAACGCTGAAATGTGAGCCTAGCAATCAACTTGGATTTTACCAAGCCAATAAATTAAATAAAGTTAACAAGAAATTTATATATTAGAAATCAAAATCGAAAATACATAATTAAGAAAGCATCACTTATTAGACTGACTGCACTTGGTGGATGGGTGGGTGCCGGAGGGGGGGGAGGTGGCGTGGGTAGGGGTGTGTCAGTATAATTAGGGGAGAAAGATCTACGGACTTTTGTGCAGAATATGGATTATATTGTAAATGGGGAATATTTGAGGGCTTCGATGAACATTTGAAAAATTAAGGACTTGTATAAATTTGACAATCTACTATCGCTTTTTATAAAGGTGGTCTTTTTGGCCCTTCTCTGTTAAATGACTTCAGGGCAACAAACTAAATAATTAAGGTAGCAAAGTGCTAAGATATACTTTAAAAGTATCAAGTCGCAAAACAGTTTTGGGTATTTATTAGCCCAAGCTTTAAGACCCATGGTGTCAGCAAGAGTAGGATGTCTATGTGAACATGTAGCTTTGGGTTATGAGACACTACATAGATATATGGAATCATGAACCGCCAAATTTAATCATACAACAGTTCCTCTATCCTCCGCCATTTCATTACTTCGTCATTGTTTGCTGCACATGAGACCACATTCTCAATGTAGTACAGCTGTGCAATATCTTTACTTATCTCATTCCTTTGACTTGATCTTTATTCACCTTAAAAACCATATATACTACTCACTAACCTAGCTTGATATCATCTTCAGGATAAATACATGCTTACTACCTTACCATTATGAACTTGTAAAGTCAGCACCACATTTGAACCAACACTACAGAGCACAACAACATACCATACTAGTTTTCACTGAAAATAGGGTTGGAAAAAGAAAAACCTGATTGCTCATTCTCAGAGCTTTTCTTTGTCCGCCTCAAGGCTTCATAACTTTGTGATAGGTTCACTTCTGGCTGGACATTACAAAGTCGTACACTTGTTCTGGTAGTGGAAGCCAGTTGAACAACAGGGGTTGATGGAAGGCCCAAACCATCAATATCTGCCACATGAACTGGCCCCCTTCTGCTGCAGTCTTGTCACAGAATGCTACCAATGCTGGATCTATCTGCGACAACATACCTTGACCCTGAGAGGTAAACAGATCAGCATAGTTTCAAATACCAATACAACTACTAGTTTTATGAATGCTGCCATAAATAAAGAGCATAGATGATACCACATCTCGAAGCTCATAAGCCCTGCTAACAATCCTCGCTCCATTATAGTCATCTCCATTGTATGCCTGCATACGGGTTCCAAGAAAACAACATTAGAAGCACAAGATAAAAAGTTCCTATCTTGTTTTTGTTGCAGATGATACAGGAAGTTTTATTCTACAACCCAGACCATTGTTACACGGAACAAATATGTCATGGGTCATGGTTCGGATTCGGGATACACTATTTCTTTATTTTTGGTAGAGGGGGTAGAGTGAGTTGTTTTGGCAATTTGGTCTGTAGTACGCTTTGAAATACTAATTGGATCAGTACTAGTTAATTGTTCAAATTTGATTCAATAATTGTCATATACAGAAAAGAACAAAAACCTTATATATAACAGAAAATTCAAAACTTCTTACTTCATCGAATAAGAAACAAGAATTGACTTTCCTTATGCATCAACCGGGCCCCAACATTCCAAAATAAAACAATACAAACATGTCAAATCAAAACATATAAATAAAGCATAAAATAAAATAGCAAACGACTTGGAACCTTCATACCAAATAACAAAAGCATCATAAATAAATTTATAAGCTCTCTTTGTAAGAGCAACTTGCAAAACGGAATGGTGGCTCTAGCAATTAACAACAAAAACAATGGTAGGAACTACAAAGATAAAACAACATAAGAAAAGCGTAGCTATGGAAATCCCACTTGACAAGAAATCTCAAGTTCTTTTAACTTTCGTTGTATTGAAAGAAAGCATGTTCACAGTGATTCGCGGTTCAAATTTAGTGATCAGGATTGAGTACCATAACTATCCGGATCGGAAACGTAACGTGAACCGAAATGCTCGTCCCGGATCGTGGTTCGGTAGGGGTTTAGTGTACCCGGTAACTATTACTGGAACTACCACCATAATATGTGCACTGTTCTAAAAATCGGCATATTGATACCCGCCCGATGCCCGCCTAGGCACCCGCCTAGACCCCCCTACCCCCGACTATCCATGTTTTTGGGTTTTATGAAATTTTTCCGCAATTTTTCAGTAGGTTTTGGGGTTATTCTTTTTTAACCGTGGCTGCCTAGGCGTGCTAAGCGCTAGACATCCAGTGCCCGCCCAACTAGCGCCTAGCACCTTTTACAACCTTGAAAATGTGGCATTATCAAAGAGTATAGGAATAACATAAAGCCTTCAAGACAAATTGTTTTGCCAAAGTTAACAATAAAACAAACTGAACTATACACTGAGAGATACCTTTGCATTGGCAACAATAAGGTCAAAGTCCAGCAGAAATGCTACACGAGTAATTTATTGTCCACAGTCAACACAATGCAACAAAGTAGCCACATCCATGGGATTCTGAACAATTGAACGATAATTTGGTGCATCCTCATCTGAGACGGGAAAATGGAACACGCTGAACCGTTTATCATACAAAACCCTGCAGTCAATTAGGGGAATAAGCAAAAAATCAACTGAAACATACATAATCTATATAAGTCCATTGGCAAAAAATATTGACTATATATATGCCCAATTATTCGATAACAATTTCCTCAGAAAAATAATATTGGTAATAATTGCAAAAATCCCTGAATATCAAAATTATGAAGTCAATATATTAGAAGGGATGCTATATTGATCCAAGGAGGTTGGAAATGCTATAAACATTGTGAAAACCAAAAAAAACCCAAAATAGGAAATCAAACTTGTATGACGAGCTCACTTGAAGCTTTTACTGGAGACGTCGTCGATCCGAAACACTCTGACCACTCCATCGGCACAACCTACGAACAAAAATTTACATCTCCACATCAAGACACAAATAAGTTGAACAAGTAAAAAAAATACATAGAAAAAGACAAACGTGCTCACTGGTGGCGAGATTACGGCCATCGGAAGAGAAACATAGCACGGTGACACAGTCGCTGTAGCCATTCAGCGTGTTTGCGTCGAGAGGGTGGTGCTTCTTGTTCTGGTCCTGAAATTATTCCACACAAAAAAAAGTGAGTGACCGATCGATTGATGACTCGAAATCGAGAGGAGAAGGGGAAGAAGAGAGAAGATTTGACCTTATCGGTGATGTGAGAGTGGGATCTGGGATAGGGCTTCCTGTTGGAGGAAGGAAGAGGCTTCGATGACTTCTGGGAGGAGGCAGCAGCGGCGGGATTGGGTTCTGGCGAGGCGAAGGTGGCGACCTCGGCTCGCTTGTGGCGGAAGTAGTTGGCAAAGAAGAGGAGGACGAGGACTCCGCCTACGATGGCAGAAAAAAGCGGGATGGAGACGAAGGAGGAGGAGGATAGCGGCAGGGACGAGTCGGCATGTCTATACTCTGATAGCAGGAGGAAAATGGAAAGTGGGGAGAGAAACCCTAAACCTAACCCTAGGAAGAGGAGGAGGAGGAAGAGGAAGAGGAGGAGGAGAAACCCTAAACCTAACCCTAGGAAGAGGAGAAGGAGGAGGAGGAGGAAGAGGAAGAGGAGGAGGAGAGGGGAAATAGAAGGAGCGGAGGAAGAGGACGCTGGACCGAACCCTAATATTTCGAACGCTCAATATTAATAAATTTGCAAAATATTACAAGTTTGCCACCGCTCTAAAATATTAATAACTCTTTGTTTTATAAACGTCATAAAAAGTCCAGAATTAGCCCAAAACCGTCATAGAAAAAAGGTATTTCGAACTTTGATAACGTTTAGGTATCAGGCATCATCAATACGTCTTATCGAGCATCATTAATAGGTTTTTTTGTTGTAGTGGGAAGAAATAATTTGTAGTGTATGTTTTTTTGAGAAGTGAGGGAGGAAGAGAGAGATTGGGGGAAACATTTTAATCGGGCTGGAGGGCTGGGCGCCAAAATGAAAATTTTGGAGGAAAGAAATAATTTTGTGATGATATTGTAAAGATAAATGTTACACATTCTACAGCATTCAGAAAACACTATAGATAGATATTTTTTATAGCACTGCATAAAAACGCTGTTGTTGATAACATTCTATAGCGGGGACACTTGAATGCTATAGAAAAACTGCTATTGTAGACCCACAGACAAGGCAGTGTCCTAGCCTCTTCCTGCAGATGTTCGACTGATGCCCTGGCCTCTTGTAAAAATCACAGACAGGGATCTGCCTCTGAGGTGCACTATCATTGTTTCTCGTCTGCTGGTGGTGCGAAAGCCAGTTGTTGTTGTTGTTGTTGTTGTTGTTGTTGTTGTTGGGCTTCTTCTTATTACCCTAGAAGTTGTTAGTTCCAGGATAATCCCTCTTTGAGCAAGCGGGTTGACTCTTCTCTATATCCTGAGCTCGCTCCAGGATTCTTTCATAAGTCTTAGCACCGCCTGAGATCACATGGGTACGGATCTCTTCTCTCAGCCCATATCTGAACCTTTCAGCGCGATCATTAGGGTCAACTACCAAATTCTTGGCAAAATGGCTGAGTTGGTCGAATTCTGCCGCATATTCCCCAACAGTCATATTTCCTTGCTTCATATTCTGAAATTGCCTCTCCATCTCCCGCAACTCTGATGTTGTGAAGAACTTCCTCTGGAACAACCTCTTGAAGGTGTCCCAGTCAAGCTGCTTGTCCTGGTGTCGGGGTTCATTCCGATACCAGGTGCTTGCTATATTTTGCAGTTGGAGTCCCACTGCTTCGGCCTTGAGTTCTTCTGGAAATTGAGCGATGCTTAGGAGACGCTCCATGTTGTCGATCCATTCGTCGGCATAAACGATTCTCTCGGTTCCCTTGAAGGGTCGAGGGTTCTGCTTCTTGAAACTCTCAATATCGCCCACCTTAGCAATATGATCCCCAGTAATTTAAATGGCCTTAATGTTATATAAATTAATCCGTTAGATTTATGTTTACCTTGGCAGGCCTTGGTTCAAGTTGAGCTGCTTCTCCTCTCCCCAGAGCAATCATAGCCACATTATGAGCATTCTCTATGCGTTCCCTCATAATCGTGGTTTGCTCTTGATGAGCTTTCGTTTGAGCTCTCTGGGCTTCTAGCACTCCTCGTAGCAGACCTATGAGGTCGGTGGGGTCCACAGGCGCCGGTGGGGCAGCTGGAGTAGGTATTACCAAAGGGGGCTGCAGCTCAGTCTGGAAAGATGATGGATCCACCGTTGTAGCAGCATACATCCTACGGGGTGCATTATGGGGATGGTCGGTCAGCTGATGGGGTGTAAAACCCGGACTTGGTTGAGGAGGTGGGGTATGATCGGGGGATGACACCTTATCGCCAGCAGGGTTAGTCTTGTCAGTGGCCATTCTCTGGAAGGTTTAGGATATAAACATAAGCAAGGTAGCCTACCAGTCTATAATCAGACAAAAATATTTTAATATATATTTTTTGGTCCTATGTTGTGGTTCTAGTGTTCTAATTGTCTCTAGATAGGTTTTCCTAAGTTGTTTGATTGTTGGACCTGCATGGGCCACCACTAAAAACATGTCACGACCCGGTCCCAATTTCTTGGGTCGAATCGGATCATGCCCATCCTGCACCGTTGTTGAGACGGCGGCAGTAAGCTGTATCACTCATGCAGGTAATCAACAATACAAATTCTAATTGCCACAACTTTTAACATTTTGATAAATAAAGACTTGTCCAACACAAAGTTTCAAATACAAACCACAACTGAAATAAAATATTTGTTTCCCACATAATTATAAGCTGGAAATAAATCTAATTAGCAGTCTCCTCATCATCATCTTCTGGTAGAACAGCCGGGTACAGCTCAGGGTCATAGTAGCTACTTATCAATAGCTCAGTATCGTCCATAGTACCTACGGGGAATCCAGTCAGGAAAGGAGCAAAGTAAACTTCATGATAATCCAACAATTAAAATAATAATAGAGTTATGCACTTTTAAATAATTTAAAATAAATAGTTTTCCTGCAGTTAAAATATTCTGATGTGAATAGGCAATGAATATGACCGGATTAGGTTGTACAGTTGTATCCTATTGATACGATATGGCTTATCCCCGTGTGTTTGAGGGGTAAGCTAACACAGTCATTATACTATTTTGGATGTGGTCATACTCATTACACTACTCCCCCAGTACCCAACAGTCAATCAGTCAATGCTCTCAGAGAGAGTTCCGTGTTGCATCGTGGTTTAAACTTGCAATAAAACGATTACTAAATAATTGTAAACTAACACAAAATGTACTTTCCTTGGTTATGACTGGATTCGATGTTGATTCCGGGATGATGCTAGTACAATCCTCGAAACGCTACAATTGAGAATTCCTGACTTAGCACAAATATTCAATCCATATCTAGGTGTGCTAGTTACAATCTCTAGTATTTTTCCTAATCAAATTTTTAGGTTATTTACAACTCTACTTTAGGATGCTTATCGAGGTGAGTTTCTAACTTACGAAGAAAAGTCAATTTAACTTTTATTGGAAAAAATCGTATTTTCCAATTTATTTGATAAAACTTTGTATTTTATTATATTTTATTTAAAAATAATATTTTTCTTCAAATGAGGAAAAACGTAAAATTTGTTTAAATAATAACTTGTAATTTTTCCTAATTTATTTAATGTGAGAAAATAATATTGATTTTCTATAAAATAATTATTTTACTATTTTTACGTGTTTACGCCAACCATAATACAGAAAATAATAAAACTACACTAACTTATTACAAAACCACAGAAAGTAATAAAAACTGGGCTTATGCCCTTACAGTCTATTTTACATGAATTTAAATAAGAAGAAAAACATTTGTTAGTATCTAAAAATTATCCTACAAATTAATTACAAAATAAAACTAGTAATTTAAATTAAATTAAATTAATTTTGAGTCTCAGACTTTGGTCCAATAGTCAAAATAGCTAATGCCTCAACGTCCGGGTAATACCGATTTCGTTTGCATTTAGCTAGGGCCCATGGACCGATACGGTCGTCGTCCGAAATCCACTTTATAAAATATTTTTATAAAAATTTCGGCAGCATTCCCTCTATTTTCGGGATAACCCAAAACTAGGAAAAGGCCAGAAACACAACCAGTAAACTTGTCCCGAACCAGGAAAAACCCATCAACAATTCCAGAATTTATTTATATATAAATTGTAATCCACATAAACATTCCTGAAAAATATTCGGAAATCCCAAAATAGGATCGGAACACCACTGCAATAATGCACCAACAAACTATCATTCGGAAAAATCCGAATTAAATGCTAATCCAAAATTCCAGGAACTTTTCCGAGACAATCTCGAAAATTCCGAAATCAAACCATCAGAAACAAATTCCGAAAATCTGAATTTAAACGGAAATTTCGAATACAAAAACTTTCCCGAATCAAATCTCGAAAATTTCGAGAATTCGATGAAACCACAGAACCAATATGGTTTCGGAAATTTCGAAAACCAAGACGTAAACCAAAGACCGAATTCCCGGGGAGGAATCGGGGACCAAATCTCATCATAGACTATGAACAGAAATGATGACAATGGAAATATACCTTGGGTTGCTCGGTTAGTGCTCTCAGGTGTTAATATTAGAGAAAAAGAACACACGGACAGCGTCTCGGGCTCGGGTCAGCGCCTCACTGGGGTTCAGCTGTGCGTACAGCACACGAGCACGGGAACGACAGCGACGGGGTGCCGCGGAGTAGCACCGGCGGACGGGGAGGCTGCGGGGGAAGGCACCGTCTGCTGGTGAGCGGGGCGGGATCGGGCGGCCTGGCGGTGGTGCCGGGGAAGGTCGGTCGGCGTCGGGGTCGCCGGGCAGGGGCGCGGACAGTGGGATCGACCGAAGGGGCGCTGGGTGTGGCGGCCGGAGGCCACGGATCGGGGAGCGGGAAGGGTGGCGGCTAGGGCACGGGTGGAGGAAGAGGATGGAGTGAGGAGGAAAGAGCAGAGGGGGTATTTATATAGGTGGAGAGAGGGGTTACCAGAGTTGAGGGGTTGCCGGGGTTTCAGAACGAGAAGGGTCGACGGTTTCGAACGTTGGAGAATGAAGAGTTTAGAGAAGACAAAGTTTCTCAACAGAACACTGATTAGAAGGGTTGTTGGTGGTGGAGTTAATAAAGGAAAAAAATGAAAAGAAAACTTAAGTGTTCTCACGGAAGACTCATGAAGGGGGTGTTTATGAAAGGATTTAATATAAAAATAATCCCGAAAACCGAGTTCGGCTCGAAAATAAAGACGGGTTTTTGGGATTAAATATAAAAATAAAAAAATGGTTTTCCTAAAATAATAATAATTAATTTAGCAATAAATTATAAAATTTGATAAAGTAAATTTTTTTTTACGGGTTTGACTAAACACTAAAATTCCAGAAAAATACATTTTCCTAAATTAACAAATGATTTATATTTAGCTAATTGATTCAATTAATGAACTGGAAATTTATGGGTTTCACATCAAGTGAGCTTATGCGGCTCTATTTAGCGGGTGCTCATACGACCTAGTTTAAAAGAGCTTATGCGGCTCTGATTTGATGGGAGCTTATGCGGCATAGTTCGAGGGAGCTTATGCGGCCCTGTTCAAAGGAAGCTTATGCGGCACAGTTTAAAGAAAGCTTATGCGGCCCTGTTCAAAGGGAGCTTATGCTGTCCAGTTTGCAAGGTGCTTATGCGGCCACAATGACGACTCTCATACAGCTCGGACATGGGGCATACCCCCATGCGGCTCGAACATGAGATGTACATGCGGCACATGCAGCACAGTATGCTGATTCATCACAATAAACTTGAACAGTTCAATGAAGACGAAGAAGGCCCGTGCATAAAATATGCAGCGTAGCCATGATGGTTAGGGTTTTGAGTTCATACAACTTCTTCCAATATCCTTACCATCAATGGCGGGGTGGACGTCGGGATAAACTGTGGGCGCCTTAGTCGACGAGGAAGTCGCTCCTTTACCCTTCGTTGTGGCGCTAGAGGAAGCTTTGGGAGCCATTACTGATCGGAGAAGGAAGAGAAGACGGCGACTAAAGGTAAGAAAAATTGAAGAGAAATGAAAGTAAAGAGTCTCCCTTCCAAAAGTACTCGTATTTATAGGCTGACAAGGGGCATGCGAATCGATGGACTATTCGCATTACGCGCCGCCTAGAAGATAAGGCCGACTCTTAGATTTTTATCCCCTGCATGCAAAAGATTACTCGTAATCATTAAGTCAAAATCTAAATATTTAAAGCTGACTCTAGGGATCCTATCCCAAAAGACGGCTTTAAATCAAAGCAAATCAAAGGCAATTAAATAAGATGCCTACATGGCATAGGACCAGTGTGCGGCCGAAACAATCTATGCGGCCAGAGCAGTCCATACGGCCAGAACAGTCCATGCGGCCAAAACAGTCCATACGGCCAGAATATCCTATGCAGCCAGAGGAGTCTATGCGGTAAGAAGAGCTTATGCGGACATAGCCATGCTTTTTATTCAAAGTATTTCAATTTTACAAATTGAAAACTTTGAAGGGGATCTTATAGAAGCATGGAAAAGAACAGAAAAGTTCATGCGGCTTAAAAATCATTTAGAGCTTCATACGGCTCAAAAGTCCCTTAGAGCTTTATGCGGCTCAAAAGTCCCTTAGAGCTTCATGAGGCTCGAAAGTCCCCGATAGCTCCATGCGGCTCGGAAAAAAGCCACGTGGCCCTATGCGGTTCAAAAATAGGCCTCTACAGCTGGCCATAACTACTCTGTGCAGCTGGCTCATTAAATACTCTCACGTAATGCGGCAGCTCTGACACAAAGGATTGACAGCTCTGACATAAAGGTAAAATGATAAATCTAACATAACGACGTACTCCTAGAGAGACGAGAAAAATCTTTATAGCTAGCACGATCCACCAATTCTAAAGCTCTTTATGCGGATCGCTTCAAAGACTTCCATGTGGCTCTGACATGAGGCCACCCTCATGCGGCTCAGTTGTGGGGGCCACCCTTATGCGGTTCAGATGGGGAGCCACCCTTATGCGGCTCAGTTATGGGGGCCACCCCCATGCGGCTCGATTGTAGGGACCTCCCTCATGTGGCTCGGTTGTGGGGGCCACCCTCATGCGGCTCAGTTGTAAGGCCATCCTCATACGGCTTGGTTGTGAGGCCACCCTCATGCGGCTCGGTTCTGAGGCCACCCTCATGTGGCTCAATTACAAGACCACACTCCTGCGGCTCTTCCAGGACGCCCCGTTCATGCGGCTCGCAGCATAATGGCAGTTGGGACACATGGCAGACGATTGACTAAGACTTATCCACTCAGATTTATTGCAATCAACAAATCATAACAATACAGATTTATTGTAACCGACATAACGGCCCAGATTGATTCCCAACAAACAGATCAAAGTTAATCTTAACCTATCCCTAACCGCCCACTTTTCAAGACACAATTACTGTACACCCCACTCATCACTAAGTCCTATAAATAGCAGGGGATTATTCCTTTGCATACGGATAGAAAAAACACACAGAGCAAGAGAGCAACACACAGAGAAAAGCACATACAGAGCAGGAGATATACACAGAGAGAGAGCACTTCTTCACCGGAGCCAAGGTCGCATTCGATCGTCCAAGGAGTAAGGCAGAGTTGATATCACTTTTTCCGAGCCTCTATCGTCACCCCCTAGAATTAAAAACTAAATAATTGTACTTAGATTGCTTTTCCTAGGTTTTGTTCATAGGCTCTCTTTGTACGAGCGAGTTTGTATTGTGAATCAAAGTTCAGTCCTCCCATAAAACTGTTTTGTTCTTAGTTAATTAATGGCAAACACCCAGGATAGATGACTTGTTCGACCAGCTTAGTGGAGCGACTGTGTTTTTGAAGATCAATTTACGGTCTGAGTACCATCAGATCAGAGTCAGAGAGCAGGATATAGCCAAGATGGTGTTTAGATCTCAATATAGCCATTGGGAGTTCTTTGTTATGACTTTCGGAGCAACCAATGCGTCAACGATCTTCATGGATCTCATGAATCGCATCTTCATGCCCTACTTAGACCAGTTTGTGATAGTATTTATTGATAATATCTTGGTCTATAGTCGGACTAAGGCAGAGCACGAGCAGCATCTTCGCATGGTTCTTCAGATTCTTCGGGACCATCAGCTTTACGCAAAGTTCAGCAAATACGATTTTTGGCTCGATCGAGTCTCTTTCTTGGGTCATATTATTGCCGAAGGTGGTGTTGAGGTAGACCCCAAGAAGGTTGAGGCTATCGACGGTTGGCCTGTACCTCGTACAGCATCAGATGTACGTAGATTTCTGGGATTAGCAGGCTACTATAGACATTTTGTGGTATACTTTGCTAGGATCTTCGCACTCTTGACACGGCTGACGTGTAAGGATGTGTGCTTTGAGTGGTCAGATGCTTATCAGGTTTTTTTGAGAAACTCAAGGAGAGTTCGATTTCAGCTCTTATTCTGACATTACCCGTCGGACCAGGTAGGTTCACGGTGTATTATGATGCGTCAGGACGGGGACTTGGTTGTGTTCTTATGTAGCACGGTCGAGTGATAGCTTATGCATCTCGGCAGCTTTGGGACTATGAAAAGATCTATCCGACGCACGATCTTGAGTTGGCCGCAGTTGTGTTTGTCTTCAAGCTCTGAAGGCATTATCTGTATGGTGATCGAGTAGAGATTTTTACTGACCATAAGATCTTGAGGTATGTGTTCACCCAGAGGGATCTGAACATGCGGCAAAGGAGGTGGCTTGAGTTACTGGAGGATTATGATGTTGATCTTCAGTATCATCCCAGGAAGGCAAATGTCGTTGCACACGCTTTGAGCAGAAAACCTGGAGTCTATTTCTTGATGGAGCAGCATCACCTTCAGGAGGATCTTCAGGAGATGGGCATTGAGGTAGTGCTACCTGGTGAGGCAGCTATGATGGCAGGCTTGCAGGTTCAGTCTACCATTGTGGATATGATCAGAACAGCTCAGTCAGGGGATGCCAGGCTTCAGTAGCTCAGAGCAGAGTGTGTGACAGGGCACAGAGCAGAGTTGTACATCCATGAGGATAGGACACTCCGATTTGGGAGTCGTCTTTGTGTGCCGAGTGGAGATATTTGATAGAAGATTATGTCGGAGGCCCACAGTTCTCAGTATTCTGTTCATCCAGGAGGGACGAAGATGTACCGAGATATTCGTCAGCATTTCTGGTAGAATGGTATGAAGAGGAAGATAGCTCGGTTTGTCTCTCGATGCTTAGTTTGCCAGCAGGTCAAGGATGAGCACCAGAGACCGGTCGGACTTCTTCAGCCTTTATCGATTCCAGAGTGAAAATGGGATCATATTACTATAGACTTTGTGACTTGTCTTCCTAGAACCCCGACTAGTAGAGATGCCATTTGGGTTATAATGGATCGACTCACGAAGGTTGCCTACTTCCTACCATTCAGAGTTGGTCAGTCTACAGAGCAGTTGGCCGACTTGTACATGAGGTAAATTGTCAGATTGCATGGGATGCCAGTTAGCATAGTCTCAGATCGGGATTCCAGATTCACTTCTCATTTCTGGCAGAGTCTTCAGTAGAGTCTGGGTACCCGTTTGATTTTCAGTTCAGCATACCATCCTCAGACAGATGGTCAGTCGGAGCGTACGATTCAGACCTTGGAGGATCTGCTTCGATCATGTACTCTTGACTTCAGTGGTTCTTGGAAGGAGCACTTACATTTGGTGGAGTTCTCTTACAACAACAGCTTCCAAGCGAGCATTCAGATGGCACCTTTTGAGGCTTTGTATGGTAGGAGATATAGGTCACCCCTAGCTGGGATGATATTGGAGAAAGGCAGATGCTTGGTCCAGAGATGATTGTTTAGTCAGTTGGAGTAGTCAGGCAGGTCAGAGAGCATCTCAGAGTAGCTCAGAATCGACAGCTTTATTGGACAGATCAGCATCGATGCCATCTTAAGTTCTCTATCGGCGACCACGTATTTCTTCGAATTTTGCCTACCTGTGGTGTCATCAGGTTTGGCGTACGGAGAAAGCTTAGTCCTAGATTTATTGGGTCGTTCGATATTCTCTAGTGAGTAGGGGATGTATCTTATCGCCTTGCTCTTCCATCGTCGTTATACGAGGTACATAACGTATTTTACGTATCTCAGTTATGTCGGTATGTTCCGGATCCGAGCCATATCCTAGATCATTCCGAGCTAGTCATTGGTACCGACCTATCATATAAGGAGAGGCCCATATCTATTTTGGACCGGAGGGAAAAGATTCTCAAGAACCGGACTATCCAATTAGTTCGTATTTCTTGGGATCATCACTCACTGGGCGAGTTGACTTGGGAGCGCGAGGATGATATCCGAGCTCGTTACCCGTATCTGTTTGACTCGTGAGGTATACTTATTCGTATATCTATGTTCTACCTTTTGAGTGTGATTGTAGAAATATATGATGTTGTTGTTTACGTATGTTTAAATTGCTTTTACATTTCTTGTACATTACTCTAGTTGGATTTCATGCTTTATGAGTTTCCCATCTTGATCCTGATAGCATATTTTCTTGGATTTCTAGCTTACTTTGATTATCTTAGGAAATTTTGAGGACGGAATTTTTCTAAGGAGGGGAGAGTTGTGAGACTCGTCTCACAGTATCGGTATTTATATGCTGATACGTATTTTATAGTATATTACGTATTTTCTTGGTTTCCGGAATGCTTTAAATTTTTCCTAAAACTATAGGTTTTCTCCTTGATCGGCATACCGTCGGTATACCGGTGTATACCGACAGCATGTCGCACGGACATATTTTCTACACTTTAGATATTTTTGATTTCTGATATTTTTGTGAATAGTGTTTCGAATATTTTCATGAATAGTGTTTAGATATTTTTATGAATAGTATTTAGATATTTTCGTGAATAGTATTTAGATATTTTCTTGAACAGTGTAGATGCACCCTATTATCCAACGGATATTTGGTTTTGTTTGGATGGCCACGATTGACTTAGATTTTGACATGGATCATGATCCAACGGCTAAGATTAATTCCCCTTCTATATATACCATTTTATTTTCTCTCTCCTCTCACTTTTCATTCTCTTTACTCTCTCTTTATTTCTTCTTCCCTTCACTTCCCTTGGAGCTTTCCAAGAGCTTGGACTTGAGGTCTAGAGTGTGGTTTCGTACCCCTCTTGATGGTGGAGTAGAAGATTAGGCTTGGAGCTTAACCTAGGAAAGTACATCTTGCCAAATCCATGAACCATATTATTTTGTTTTCATTTTTGTTTTCCTTGGTGTTAAATGCTTAAAATTTTCTTAAACTCATTTTGTTAAATATGTTTTCCTTATGATTCTTGTATATATGCATGTTTCCAAAATTTGTTTAAGGAAGGTTTTGATTTTCTGTTAAAACCCAATATTGACTTAGTAGAAAACTTGGTATCAAGAGTGATACTAGTGTTACCATCATGGATCTTGGTCACATATACATATATGAGGTCCTCACTTAGTTTGTATACCATGGATTTTGAGTGGTGGATATCGGAACCCGTTTCGGTATCCCGATGACCTATTTTTGGGAGTATTTTGAGGTATTGATCTATCAAATATTTTGATTTATAAAAACTAATACTTCCATGTTGTAGGGAATTTAATTCTATACCGACGGTATGCCGGTGTATACCGACGGTATGCCGATTTTTGCACCAAAATTTTTTTGTCTTTAGGCTGGTATGTCGTCGTATACCGTCGATATGCCGTTTTATGCCGTTTTAGTCTATTTTTGCCCTTTTTTGTCCGTTTTTTATATTTTCTTTGACTATAATGATTTCTTAACATGATAAGATAGTCTTGCATAGTTAGATAATGATTGTACACCCTATATACACTTGATACTAGCACATGTTTAATCATTTATCTATAAAATGTACTTAGCTTTAATTTACTCTTTTCTACATACCCTGATATGTCTTTTGATAGATTCTTTCTTACAAGCTATGATAATTGTTGCCATGCCTTCTTTGCTTACTTGATAGTGACCCGTCGTGGTGCACTCTTGAACATGTCTTTTCTAGCTTGCATGATAGTGGCCTGTCATGGTGCACTCTTGATTCTAGTACATGTCTAGCTCCTTGATAGTGGCTTGTCGTAGCGCACTCTTGTTTTGATATTGTTATGTCTTGTTATGGCTTGTTGTAGTGCACAATCTTGCTTGTCTTGTCCAGCCTTGCATGTCTCATGTCTAGGATGGATTCTACGGAATGCTACACCCAGAATCCAACAAGAAAATATTAAGGACTAAAACAACTCGCTTGATTACCTAGATCATTGGAGACTTTCCCGGTTACCTGTTGCCCTTTTGGTCTTGGTCTTATATATATACATAGGATTTGGAGCTATCTGTCATGATAAGCACTCTTCCAGTACACCGTCGAGTGGGGCACTTCTCTAGGACACATGTATCTTACTACAGTGTGTCTGCTATACTTATTTTTCTTTTGGCTTGGATCATTCAGGTAGCAGCAGGCAGGTAAATGGAATCGAATTTTTCAAACATACATATGTTAGTAATTAGGATTATGCCAACCCTAGTTAGCTAAAGTATCAAGCCGTACTTCTTGCTTGGCCGTGATTGATGGATAGAGTCCATTCCTGTCTAGTCTAGTCTTGCTCCAGTTTATTTTATTGCAGTACTTAGCTTTCATGTCATTCCTTACATGTTATTCTTTCTACTACATGCTCGGTTTCACCATATGCTCACATGTCCAGTTTATTCTATGTATTTACTTGCTATCCTTCTTGCATGTTCCAGTTTCCTTTCGTAAACACTGTGGTACTAATTTACAATTCTAGTCTCATTTACTGCTTTATCTTAGAGATGTTATATATTGCATGCTAGTTTTATTTCATAGTTTGACTTTCTTTGTGGTACTTGCTACTGGGATTCTGACCCCACTGGTTTTGCATTGACCAGATTTAGTTGAGGAGCCTGAGGATCTTCCGGACCTTCCACTCGATGGTGACCACCCGGAGCACCAGGGGACTTGAGTGGGGGTTCTTTCTCTTACCCACTCTTTTTTTGTACATATTCTTTGGAGGCATTTAGCGACCGAGAACGTGTTTAGCTCATGCTTTGGACTTGACATTTGGCCTACGGGCTTAGACATGATGTCATATTTCTAGACTGCAGCTAGAGCTGATCATGTATTACTTAGTCTTGCTAGTTCTTCATTTTGTATTACTAGCTTCATGATCATCTATATATTATAGTTTGGGACACTTTACTGTCTTATATGCATGATGATCATATTCTTATACCTTACTTCTTGTTTGAGATTGAGATATCTAGGATTATGTGACCTAGGATTGACTGTTGGTTTGTAGTAGTGACCCCATCTATACAGCTTATACGTTGTTTTGGAGTACTGGAGTACTTTGGTATACGTAGCTAGCCTGGTCCGTCCCTACTTGCCAGTATTCTGGTTCTGGAGCGGGACAATTTATCTCAATCAACTTAAGAAGAGCCCTTTATGTAGGCTTATAATGAAGCTTAACATCATGATGATAATTAAAGGAGAAATATCAAAAGACATAGGTTAATGATTGATAGAACTGGGGATTCCCATGACCCTTCTTTTGGTGTGCGTATTGATCGATAGAAAGTTAAACAGATCTAATACGTGTTCTAACCCTTCATAGGTGGAAACTAGGGTTCACAAATTATACCTGCGGCGGAAAAGGAGACAAGTAATTCATGGTGATCTCGAGCGGACGACCCCAAGATCTTCTGCACATATTCCTTCCTCGAGTTGGATGTCGTACGGGCGACGATCTCCCAACCTTTTCTTCTCCTTGGCAGCCCTCTCTTTCTCTCCTTACGTGAACCATGAATTTAGAAAAGTTTCAGATTTCTGATCGGTAATCTGGCGGCCAGAGAATAGATGATATATATAGGCTACGGCAGGGACCATGAGGAAAAATTAGGGTTAGGCCTCCTAACGGATCTGGATATCCCGTGTTCAGTCCGAACACACAATCCAGGCCCATTAACAATAGCTCGGTCCACTAATGAGCTATTGTTACACTACCTTCCTAATCCCAAATTATGTTTGTGGGCTCCTTTTATTATATGCTCGTTTGTCTCCCCATGTTAAGATATCGTATGTCCGTCGATCAAATTAAGTTACTGACAACTATATTGATTCGACATCTTTTATCCTTAAGCAGTACCGTTCAACTTTATTTGTTATGTCGGATATAATCCACCTGCAGGGTTTACATGACAATCCTTATGAGCTCCTTAAGGGGACATCATCAACCCGATGTATCGGGACATGGATTCCATTTATAATCAACAGCCAATCATACATACAATGTTAGTACCCAATTCATAGAGGTTGTTGATCCATAATGAATCTCACTCTTTTATGAAATAATGCACACTGCATATACATGTCCATTATTATATCCGGGTTAAGAGCACAAGCATCCATAATAACAGAGGTGTTTTTTTCGCTTATGTAGTCAGTACAAAGAGAACAACCTCAAGTGGTCATGTTCAATACACACAAAGTGTATTAGTGTAAACCTATAGTCAAGATAGACTAATACCATATTACACTACAACCTTTCTAATAGATTGTCCAAGTCCATCTAGGGGTGAGCATTATTCGGTTTTGGACCGAAAACCGAACCGAACCGAACCGAACCGAATAAGAGGTTCGGTTCGATTTTAAAAAAATTCGGTTCGGTTTCGGTTTTGAAAATACTAAATTTTCTTATTCGGTTTCGGTTTCGGTTTTGGATTTCGATTTCGGTCGAAAACTGAAAACCGAATAAGAAAATTTAATTAATTAATTTATATATATATATATATATATATATATATATATATATATATATATATATATATATTTTATATATATATATGTATATATATAATATATGTGTGTGTTGTGTGTGTGTGTGTGTGTGTACTATATATATAAGTATTAATATATATAGGTACATACTAAATATATATAGGTATATACTAAATATGTCTATGTATATTTAGTTACTATATATATTAACAAAAAAAGTTCAAAAAAAATATGAATAAACCGAATAAACCAAAAATTGAACCGATTTAATTCGGTTCGGTTTGATTCACTTTTGGGCCAATTCGGTTCGGTTTCGGTATTGCTTATTCGGTTTCGGTCCAATTCAGTTTTGGGTTATTCGGTTCGAACCGAACAAACCGAATGCTCACCCCTAAGTCCATCTAGGTTGTGAGCTATTTATATACTCCATAGGTAACAGATAATATGATCTTCTGTGTGACACCACACACCATATTATCTACAATATAGAATATCAGACATTTGCATTAACACTTGCAACAAATACAATATGCAAACATTTGCCCATATGATTCTCATTCAAAATTTAAGGAAATAAGATTACTAAAAAAGTGATGCTTTTAGTATATAACCCTAACAATCTCCCACTTATACTCAAAGCATTGCTTTTCAGTATACTGTTACAAATCTCCTACTTATACTTAAAGCCATGTTGCTACACATCTGACTCCTATTCCCTCAACATGACTATCAAAAGCCTTAGCTGGTAAGCTCTTTGTAAAGGGATCAGCTAGGTTCTCGGCTGATGTTATCTTGATCATAGCAACTTTTCCTTTCTTTACGAAATCTCGTATCAGGTGGTACTTGTGCTCAATGTGTTTGCTAGTCTTATAGGCTTGTGGTTCCTTCAAGTTTGCAACTGCACCACTATTATCACAATAAAGTGTAATAGACTTAGGCAAACTAGGTACCACATCCAAGTCCAACAGAAAGTTTCTGAGCCAAATCGCTTCTTTGGCTGCCTCAGAGGCTGCCACATACTTGGCTTCCATGGTAGAATCAGCAATACATTTTTTCTTGATACTCCTCCACACAATGGCTCTACCTCCCAAGGTAAACACATAACCTGAGGTAGATTTCCTGGAATCCCTATCTGACTGAAAATTTGAGTCTGTATACCCCAATGGAACTAAACTATCTGCCTGGTAAACTAGCATATACTCTTTAGTCATTTTCAGGTACTTCAAAATATGCTTTACGGCAGTCCAGTGCTCTTGTCCTGGGTTAGACTGATATCTGCTGACCATGTCTACGGCAAAGCAGACGTCTGGTCTCGTACATAGCATTGCATACATTAAGCTTCCTACTGCTGAAGCATAAGGAACTGCCTTCATGTTCTCTATCTCTTTAGGTGTCCTCGGACACTGCTCCTTTGATAGAGCAATTCCATGTCTAAAAGGTAAAAAACTTTTCTTAGAATTTTGCATACTAAAACGAGTTAGTACAGTATCGATATAGGAAGCTTGGGATAAGCCCAACATCCTTTTCTCGTGATCTCGTAGAACTTTGATCCCAAGGATGTGACCTACTTCTCCCAAGTCCTTCATATCAAACTGTTTTGATAACCATACCCTTACATCAGATAACACCTTCACATTGTTTCCAATGAGCAAGATGTCATCCACATAAAGTACTAGGAACACCACCACGTTTCCGTCACACTTTCTGTATACACATGATTCATCATGACATTGATCAAATCCATAGGATTTTATCACCTGATCAAAACATATGTTCCAAGATCTGGAAGCTTGCTTAAGTCCATAAATGGACTTCTTGAGCTTACAAACAAGATGCCCCTGGCCCTTTTCAATGAACCCGTCTGGTTGCTTCATATAGATGTCTTCCTCAAGACTTCCATTAAGAAAAGCTGTCTTGACATCCATTTGCCAAATCTCATAATCGAGATGAGCTGCAATAGATAAAAGAATCCAGATAGACTTAAGCATGGCTATAGGAGAAAAGGTTTTCTCATAATCGATAATCGATACCCTCTCTTTGAGTAAAACCTTTTTTTACAAGCCGAGCTTTAAAGGTTTCAACCTTACCGTCTGATCCTCTTTTTCTCTTATAGACCCACTTGCATCCAATGGCTTTTACACCAACGGGTGGTTCTACAAGCTTCCAGACCTGATTAGAATCCATAGATTCTATTTTAGATATCATTACTTTTTGCCAAGACTCTGCATCTTTATCTTGGAGTGCTTCATTGTAGGTACAGGGATCATAATCTTGTTCCTCAGGGATGAAGTCTGACGACTCTCCCAAGAACATATATCTATCAGGTTGTATCACAACCCTCCCACTACGACGAGGCACGATCGGTTGTGGTGTAACATTTGTGACACGTTGTACAGTTATTTGTGGTTCATCCTCTTGTACTGTTGGTACTGAAGTACTTGGTGTCTCATGTCTCAGTTCTTCTATAACAACTCTACTTGTGGGTTTATGGTTCATACATAGTCTTCCTCTAAGAATCGGGCATTGGTGCTAACAATGACCTTCTAATCCTTAGGACTATAAAATAAACCTCCTTTCGTTTCTCTTGGATAGCCAACAAACAAGCGTACTTTTGTACGAGATTCTAACTTATCTGCTTTCCCATTCAGCACATGTGCTGGACTACCCCAAATACGAACATGTTTCAGATTAGGCTTACGCCCAATCCACAGCTCTGTGGGAGTAAGAGGTACTGACTTAGAAGGAACCAAGTTCAAAATGTAAGCTGCAGCCTCTAAGGCATATCCCCAAAACGAATCTGGCAAATCCGAATAACTCATCATTGATCTAACCATCTCCATAAGAGTTCTATTCCTTCTTTCGGCTACACCATTCTGCTGGGACGTTCCAGGTGCAGTCAATTGGGATGCAATCCCATCCTCTGATAAATAATCCTTAAACTCTCCAAAGAGGTACTCTCCACCACGATCTGATCGTAATGACTTAATATATTTTCTATGACGTTTCTCCGTTTCAGCCTTGTACTTTTTGAATTTTTCAAAGCACTCAGACTTACGGCACATCAAATAAATGTATCCATACCTTGAATAATTATCAATAAATATGACAAAATATTCAAAGCCACCTCTAACTTGGATAGTCATGGGTCCACACAAATCAGAATGAACCAATTCCAACACATCTTTGGCCATATACCCCTTTGACGTAAAAGGCCTTTTGGTCATTTTACCTTCCAAGCAGGATTCACACACTGGTAGTGCCCCCACTTGCAATGAACTCAAAGGTTCATCTTCAACCAGTCTTTGAATCCTTCTTAGGTTAATATGCCCCAATCGCAAGTGCCAAAGATATGTTTGGTTCATACAAGAAGGTTCTTTTCTCTTATTTAAGTTAGATGACATATTATTCATTTCCATAAGTTGCATTGTGGGCGAAATAGGATTAATGACATACAAATTATCAACCAATGCACTAGAATAGATAAAATGTTTATTCTTTCTAATAACAATATTGTCATTAAAATAAACTGAATATCCATCCTTAAATAACATAGAAACAGAAACTAAATTCCTTCTAAGTGAAGGTGCATAAAGACAATCTCTCAATATCAAAGACTTATTTCTACCAAAAAATAAAGTAAAATCTCCTAATGCAACGACCGATACTTTTGTAGCATCACCCATGAACAAGCATATCTCTCCATCACTGAGCCGTCTGGTTTTCTGAAACCCCTGTAATGTATTGCAGACATGATTAGTGGCTCATGTATCTATACACCAGGTGCCGGTAGATAACACCGCTAAACATGTTTCAACTACTTGTAAATGAGATATACCTTCTTTGTTCCCTTGTTTGAGAAGTGGACAATCAGTCTTCCAATGTCCTGACCCTTTGCACTTGAAACATTTACCTTTCGGCTTTTTCACCGCGCCTTGAGGTCCCATGCCCTTCTTTGCTGAGTTTGCCTGTTTCTGAATGTTATTCTTCTTCTTACCGCCTTTTGGCTTTGAAGTAGAAGCCTTTTCAGAAACAAAAACATGACCACTCTGCCTAAAGAGAGATTCAGTATCCTGTAGCTCTTTTACAAGTTCTGCCAAACTATACAACCTTTTGTTCATGTTGTAATTAAGGCAGAAATTGTCAAAACTTTTAGGCAGAGTCCCGAGAATGATATCGACCTGGGATTCCCCATCGATTTCAGCTCCAAGGATCTCCATCTCATTCAGATGACCCATCATCTTGAGAACATAATCCCTTACTGGTGTACCCTTAGCCATTTTTGTATTCATCAAACATTTTATAGCAAACTGCCTAGCTGCTCTACTCTGATGTCCGAAGAGTTCTTTGAGGTTATACATTATGTCATAAGCAGTGGCCATGGCCTGATGCTGATGTTGCAGTACATTTGACATAGATGCCAGAATGTAACACCGCACCATCTCATATGCCTTTTTCCACTTCTTATAAGCCTCTTTGACCTCTTCATCAGATTTAGCATCAGGCTTAGGTGGGCATTCCTCAACAAGAACATATTTGTACTCCTCAGCAGTCAGAACAATATCCAAATTATATTTCCAGTCAATATAATTAGGTCCAGTAAGTTTGTTTTCTTTAAGAATCACTATAAGTGGACTGAAAGAACCTATTTTTGAAATCCTGAGAATCAAATAAATAAAATTATGTAGGGCAAAAAAAACTGTTTGAATTAACTAAATATTGATTCCCTCAAAACAATAATAAGAAATTAACCAACACCTTGAACACCATGAATTTAGCATGCCACGATATGTGGACGTATACAAATTCAACTTTGTTCAAGTAGGTTTTTCTTATTAATTTAACTATCATATCAACATAACTTTATGACAAATAAAATTAATATGCTGGTCTTGCTCTGGTCATACAAATAATAGCAGTGGCTCCGATGGAGAGGATACCATTATTTGTATCTAACTGTATACCATTTCTTAATACTAAGTCCATTACCTTGTAATGAGTTCTTTCAGATGGAGAAGTGAACACATACTAGGTAACTTTCTACAATTATCCCTAAGGAAGTTTGTACTGGTGATCCATAATTATACTCATCCGATATGAAGGAAAGCACTATAGCCAACACGCAAGTATAATTACATCACCTACAAACCAGTAATGGAGACCATAATATTTAACTAAATAAATATCCTCTCCCACTTAGTTATTTACCAATGAGGATTTTTCTACAAGTTGATATTATGTCCATGTTGTCCATTATTAATATAGGCTTGGTTTTTAAAAAAAAACAACCACACAATAATAAACATGCATAATCAGAAAAAGCAAAATGACAAAAATAAGAGAAAATATCCAACTATTATGGTCATCTTTGCTGCTCCGTCCTCAACTATCCGAATCCAAAATATGGCGCTGCACAGATCTATTCGGGGTTCGACCTATCATATAATCTAGATTACAAAATTAAAATAATTAATATAGGCTTGGTTTTTTTAAGGTATTGGCTGTCGATTCCTTCATCGAAAAACATATGTCTGCCTCTGGACTGCTTAAAACCAGCATCTCGTCCGACGTCAGAAACAACCACCACCGCCATCACGATTGATCAAAAATAATTAAAATTACATCAATCCTATGCCTCCTGAAGGAGTTCACACATAATCTAGATTACAAAATTAAAATAATAAGCACGACCAACCCTCGTAATTTTAATTACATCTACAGCAACAACAACATCCATGACATATCCTTGGTTTAAATAACACAATCAAAAACATGTATTGGACCATAATAGTTGGATCTAAGATGCCTGCAAAACCGAGTTAGAACAGATCTACATCTACCGACTATTACACAGCGCAGATTTTATTGGACAACATGGACGTATCAATCAATACGTAGATCCAAAGTGGCTCTGATACCAATTGATGGAACTGGGGATTCCCAGGACCCTTTCTTTGGTGTGTGTATTGATCGATAGAAAGTTAAACAGATCTAATACGTGTTCCAACCCTTCATAGGCGGAAACTAGGGTTCACGAATTATACCTACGGCGGAAAGGAGACAAGTAATTCCTGGCGATCTCGAACGGACGACCCCAAGATCTTCTGTACGTATTCCTTCCTCGAGTTGGATGTCGTGTGGGCGACGATCTCCCAACCTTTTCTTCTCCTTGGCAGCCCTCTCTTTCTCTCCTTACGTGAATCACGAATTTAGAAAAAGTTTCAGATTTCTGATCGGTAATCTGGCGGCCAGAGAATAGAGGATATATATAGGCAACGGCAGGGACCATGAGGAGAAATTAGGGTTAGGCCTCCTAACGGATCTGGATATCCTGTGTTCTTCCCGAACACACAATCCAGGCCCATTAACAATAGCTCGGTCCACTAATGAGCTATTGTTGCACTACCTCCCTAATCCCAAATTATGTTTATGGGCTCCTTTTATTATATGCTCGTTTGGCTCCCCATGTTAAGATATCGTATGTCCGTCGATCAAATTAAGTTACTGACAACTATATTGATTCAACATCTTTTATCCTTAAGTAGTACCACTCAACTTTATTTGTCATGTCGGATATAATCCATCTGCAGGGTTTATATGACAATCTTATGAGCTCCTTAAGGGGACATCATCAACCCGATGTATCGGGACATGGATTCCATTTATAATCAATAGCCCATCATACATACAATATTATTACCCAATTCATAGAGGTTGTTGATCCATAATGAATCTCACTCTTTTATGAGTTAAAATAATGCACACTGCATATATATGTCATTTATTATATCCGGGTTAAGAGCACAAGCATCCATAATAACAGAGGTGTTTGTTCCCTTATGTAGTCAATACAAAGAGGCCAACCTCAAGTGGTCATGTTCAATACACACAAAGTGTACTAGTGTAAACCTATAGTCAAGATAGACTAATACCAGATTACACTACAACCTTTCCAATAGATTGTCCAAGTCCATCTAGGTTGTGAGCTATTTATATACTCCATAGGGAACTGATATTATGATCTTCTGTGTGATACCACACAACATATTATCTACAATATAGAATATCAGATAGTTGCATTAACACTTGCAACAAATACAATATGCAAACATTTGCTCATATGATTCTCATTCAAAATTTAAGGAAATAAGGCTACTAAAAAAGTGATGCTTTTAGTATATAACCCTAACAATGATAACCAAAAAGAAATGGTTATGGATAACCAAAAGACATAGGTTATATAGACCAAATAATAACGTGAATTATCTATATTTACAATACTCTCTCTTGGATATTCACCATTAATTAGTTAATGGTGTATGCACATTTGTTGCCTCATTAAAACCTTACTAAAAAAATTTAGTAGAAAAAATCTTAGTCAAGAAAAAAGAGTACAACGTACAAAACTCAAAATATTCTTCAAAAGTCATCTCCCCCTCTATATAATAGATATGTAATAGCTAGTTGGTCTGATGATTAACTTGTCGCATACCTCTTCTGAAATGTGATATTTTGGAAGTGTCATGGTGAACAAATCGGCTAAGTTTTCATTTGATCTTACTTGCTTGACTTCGATCACTTTTGTCTTTTGTAGCTCATGTGCATAAAACAACTTTGGTGGAAGGTGCTTGGTTCGATCTCCTTAGATGAATCCCTCTCTGACTTGGCAATGCAAGCCACATTATCTTGTTGGCTTATCTGTAACTGTGGATAGTTGACAATTTACTCTTATATGAGGAATGATAGATCTCAATCACATACTTTCTCTTATTACTTCATGTAATGCAATTAGTTCTACATGGTTAAAGAAAGTTACTACTGAACCTTGCTTTATTGATCGTCAAGATATAGTCGCATGGTTATTAATAAATACATAACACGTTTGGAAGCAACCCTTATGAGGGTTAGAAAGATAACCTGGGTCTGCATAACCAAATAGACAAGAATTGTTAGTGGAATCATATGAATAAAATAATCCCATATCAGTTGTTCCACAAAGATATCTCAACATGTGTTTAACTCCATTCCAATGTCTAAGTGTAGATACAAAACTATATCTAGATAATAAATTAACTGAAAATATAATATCTGGTCTTGTGCATTGGTTAGTTATAGCGGTGCTATAATAGCACTCAAATACAGTATTTCAGGACCAATAACTTTTTCACTTGTTCCTTTGGTCGAAATGGATCTTTATCTAAATCTAAACTGCATACAAGCATAGGTGTTTTTTGTGGATGTGCTTTGTCCATTCTGAATCGTTTCAAAATTCTTTCAATATATCTAGATTGATGCACTAATATTCCACTGGAACTTCGTTCTATTTGCAAACCGAGACAAAACTTTATCTTTTTCAAATCTTTTATTTCAAATTAATTCTTCAAATAATTAGCAGTTTTCTCCAATTTTGTAGGAGACCTAATCAGGTTTATATCATCCAAATATACTACTACTATAGAGAATCCATTCCTAGATTTCTTAATAAAGATACATAGGTAAATTTGACTATTTGGTATCATCCCTTAGTCAAATATATAATAAGACGATTATCCTATATTCTTTTAGATTATTTCAACCCATATAATGCTCGTCTAAGTTTAATTGAACACATGCCCTTTGACTTAGTCTCTGGCTTTGTAAATCCTTCTAGAGATGTCACTATCTAAGTCTCCATATAATATACAATTTCAACATCCATAAATCTCATATCAAGATTTTTAGAAACTGCAAAACTGATTAGATATCTACAAGTAATGACATCCATTAGTGGAGAGTATGTCTCAACATAGTCAATTCCAAGTCTTTGAGAGAAATCTTGTGCTACAAGTCAGACTTTGTGTCTTTCAACTTCATTCCTCTCATTTTATTTTCTTACTAAACACTCATTTAAAACTACCACAGTTTATGCCCTTTGGTGTTTCCACTATAGGTCCAAACACACCATGCTTTTCTAAAGATTTTAATTCTACTTGAATAGCATCTTTTCAGATTGGCCAATCTTTTCTTTGTTGACATTCATTTATACTACGTGGTTCATTTTGACAATCATCATTGTCTATTGATATTTCAGTAGCTACAACATAGCTTAATATGTTATTGATGACAAGTGATTTTCTATTCCATAATTCACATGAACATGTATAGAATATCAAGATCTCTTCATTTTTAGGTACATGTGCCTCTTTAAAGGCATCCATAGGCATTTCAGAGAATTTGGAAACATGCACATTATTTATTTTTTGGAGCTCCAGCCACTATCGAGCTTTTATCAGACAAGATGTTTCATTAGCTCTCATCTTTCTAGGAGCACTATCCTTCGAACCTATAGGCCTACCACGCTTTTGACGTGTAGTAGTAGATTCATTTGTCGCCTTGTTTGGATTTGTCCAACTTAAATAGTAATTCTAGCTAGCACATATGATCTAGTTACCTTTGTGGCATCATTAAATGCATTACGTAATTGATTTGCATTTTCTGCAAATATATCATTCGCCTTGTCTCATAATCACACCGTTGAGTTCAATTTGGATCTTCATGAGATAGAGTAGGCGTATTTTATGTCAATTCACTTCGTTCATTAGCAATGGATTGTTCTATATGAACAATTTGTTGCTTACCTCCCCCTAACAGTAGGAAGACTCTATAATCAAATTGGTAATAATCAAATCTTGTAGTAAAGACATCACCAGTCATTGGTTCCAAATACCTAATTATGGAAGAAGACTCAAAACTAAAGTACATTTCCAAACGTCATTAGGGACCCATCTTAGTTCTTTTGGGAGATGGAATTGAGACATATACTGTATATATCCAAACTTTCTTAAAATATGAAATGTTTGGTTGTTTACCACTAACAAGTTGTATATGTGAAAAGATATGAGGCATTGGATCTAAATTTAACTAGAGATGCAACATATAAAATATCATGTCCCAAGTCTAAATTTTCAAACTAGATTGCACTAGTAAAGGTCTAACTATAAGTTGGAGATGTTTAATAAATGACTCAGCTAATCCATTTTGTGTATACATATGGGGAGCATGATACTCTACCTCAATCCCTAATAATATACAATAATCATAAAAACTTGTGAGGTAAATTTTACGGCATCATCGTCTAATTGACTTAATCAAGTTATCAGAAAACTGAAATCTAAGTTTAATAATTTTGGACAAAATGATGAGAAAATGCAAATTTTTTAGTAGACAATAGACAAACATATGATCACCTAGTAGATGCTTCTATAACTACCATGAAATATTTAAAAGGACCACTAACATGATGAATATGACCACAAATGTCTTCCTGTATTCTTTGCAAGAAAGTAGGACACTCATTCTTAACTTATAAAAAAAATAGTCCAGTTATAGACTTTCCTTGTGAATGCCACGCCCCAACCCGGGAAATCGTTCGTCCTCACTAGATTTTACCCGAATCATTGTCCTCGTTGGGGCATGATGTTGCACGAGCCTGGAGTTGCGCTCGTACAAGGCAAGATAACAGGTTCACGTAAGTTTATCTCAAACTGATAGCATAAGCAGTGGAAGGAAATAAAGTATACAATAAGAATCTCTTTTATTTATTTATAAATGAACTAAAGATTACAAGGGCTTTGAATATCCCAAATAAAAATGCCAATAGGCTACAACGCTCATGATCTCTCTAGCTCACAAAGGATCTCGTTCCATACATTATGCCTCTTTATAGCCAACAAGTAGTCTTCGGCCAAACATCTCCATGTTGCAAGTCCGAGCGCTAATGCGGTAGCTCACCTCAAAACGCTAAGGACTCCATGGCTCGAAGCGTCCAAGCCAAGCCCTGCCTCGAGCCGAACAAATCTTGAACCTGCGAGCAAACTAGTAGGGCATTAGTACTTTCGTCCTCACTGTACTGATCAAGACCCACTCGACTAATCCAATACTAAGTAAGTTTAGTGAAGCATGCATCTTTATTTGGTGAGCTTTCTATTATTGCCTTAGGATCAATTTCATGACAAGGTCAGCAATAAAGCATGTTATCAAAATCATCTAAATCATAAAGGTGTCCAATATCGTGTCCCTGCAACAGATACGGTTAGACATAATATGAACATAAGCATAGTGATCGTGCAAGTCTCCATCTCCTTTTGCCTAGCCTACAATTGTTAGAAATTTGCATAAGCAACCAACAAATCACGCATCCAACCAACCAAACATAGACATATGCATAAGGGTGGCAGGCTCCAGCCTGCACCCAATTCTAGTATCAGCCTACCGGTCCTATCTATATGAAGGTCAAGACGTTTCGCGTGGTAATGGACTGGTATCTTAAAGTGTAAGCCGGCGATCGCTTTGGCACGGGTTGCTATCCCAATATCCAAATAGCTTATCACATCAATAGGAGGGCACAACCCATCTAAATGAAGTGCACCACCAATACTCCTTAATTCCCTCAGCGGTCGAACAGTCCCGGCGTACTGGCGATCCTACGTTCGAGGGAAGCACGTCCGTGCACGGGCCATCCATCCAAGTCCATTGACTATGTAATAGGCGGCTGAGTTTCATACAACCAAACAAGTTCACATATTTCTATTCCATTGGCACGATGTCCCTACTCAATGTTCCTCAACAATCAACCCGAAAGTCTCAACCATCTTGAAGGTACCATGCCACATTCGATAGTTCTATCATAATATTTGTACTACAATTGTTCTGTTCGCCACAAAGCCATCTTTTATGAATCTCATGCACATAGCACACTTTGACACATATATCCTCTTTCCTTCGAGTCGTGCATTCGATGCACGCCTCGATACCGTATTTCCATGTTCTATGCCTTAGAGTTCAATGTTCTTCTGAGTCGTACACTTGATGCACATCTCGATATTGTCTTTCAATGTTCTAGCATCAATATCCTATCGTGACTCGTGTACTTGATGCACGTCGCTTTAATTGTTCAATATTTAATGTTCTATCTTAATGTTCGACACACACTAAGTCCTTTACTCGCTTCGATCCATGCTCGCCAATTCAATAGCAACACTAGCATAATCAGGGTGTATTTTATTAGGCATAAAGGAGTAGGGGAGAACAGTCATAAACCCGCCCACTTTAAGCCGATACGCCCTGTCATTTTGCCAAGCTGATGCGGCTCGATTCTATAACTTGGTTGCATGACTAACTCTCCTGACTTAGCCATTCCATTGAGCTACTCGACTGATTCGGCCTATCGTGTCCATGCCTTAGTCTGTTGCAAGGCAAGGTTTTGGTTTTGCGGACACTGTTGTGAATAAGGCAAAATATTGACCTTTTATAATTCAGCGTAAAAGTGTAGCCTGCACATGAAGTAAACTAAAATTAATATCTTTTCAAATCAGATGTATGCCTTACATCACTTCGATTTATAGATTCGAATCGACTCAAAGATTTTTTTGGGCCAATGTAACTCTTGTATTGATTTGCATCGATACTTCGTCTGGTCGACGCAATTCTTCTAGTCAATGACTCATCATAATGCACAGTATGGAGCGGGGTATTACATAATATACCACTCGAAACAAGGTTCGTCCTCGAACCAAAATCATCACTCAATCTAAGTATTTATCTAGATCATTCTACGATCTCGTGCCACTATCATCTGAATTGTACAACTTAGTTTAGATCATACACATATTTTAGGCGTCCCACCAATATATGTATTTCAGCCAAGCTCAGTTGTATGATATCGGGACAAAGCTAATAGGAAACTTCTTATCCTCAATTATTTGTCATCTCGTACTCTCGATCAGACTTGATCTCTAGTGTTTGTTCTCGTAATTCTATCACATATGCCTGTTCAATGCATACGTCATCATCCAACAAAAGTCACGGCACATGATGCGATTTAAAAATCGCATATCACACATATAGGTTTTGTATGGATCATCATTTCTATATGTCGTGTCAAGCCGTCGTGCATCCGATCGTAACAAATCTTAAGGTCTCGTCTCGACCATATGGTTTCGCAACTCATAACTTTTTACGTTCTCAAAACTATCTACATATCTCGTCTAAGGCTGCCCCCGCTAGGCAACTAATCCAGACATCATGCTTAACCCTTCCCGACATAAGAGGTTAACTTGAGTCTACGATGCTCAAAGGCAATAATCTTTCCAACACATGGTCTCTTACGATATGTTCATCTCCGATTCTCGATCGAGTTTCTCAATTCAATTCTGACTTATTCGTCTCGCTAGTCTCGAGCGTGCGTCCAACATACGTAGCCTTATCGTTACCGAACCTGATCTGTTACTCAATCCTAGGGTCGTTCACTTATTCTCCCTTTCATACGCGACATGATTCTCGTAATCGCCTATCCGTATGGATATACTAATTACGTTCATCAACATCTATCCGAGACTAGCAAACCACTTGAATACTTATCCGATCACTGATCAAAGTATATCTCTGTCAATCCAGCCCAAGGTTGCTCCATCAAATCTTGCAACACATATCGGATTTTCTAGACTTATCCTCAACATGCACTACATCATCATTTATCTTCGACACAATTTCTTATGCGACTTTTATTAGGGTTATCCTATGGTCTTCGATATTTACTTTAATTTGGTGGTCAAGTCTTCTAGGGTCAGCTGCCCCGAAGCTAAGCTCGATAATTGAAGATCATCAACGAAGGACAATTACTACGATCCATGCTATATTCTATCTCGAAGCCAAATCAATTCCCGACAATTCCTATGGGACTTTTCCTAATTCGACATAATTTATCAATCCAAAATTTATCTGCCCACCCACGCAAGTGACGCGTCGTTACTACTCGAATCATTCATGTGCTACCATCAACAATATCACTAACCGAGCAATATTCGTTTGCCTCGGGAATGAGTCTATCTACTCGTGGTTAATATCCGACACACTCTATGCTCATCCCAACAATCCTTGAATTCATCTTCGCGTTAAACCACAAGTCAAAATCCAATTTTCCATGCCTTGTAAGTTCGACCATCCCCCCGGGCATGAATCACCATACCAGCGCTCACACGAAATGATCACCCTAATCTGTTTTGACGCCTGTGCGAGTGTAGAGTTACGCTCATACAGGATAATAATGTCAATATTGTGGTTATCAACGAAGCAATCAAAACACTTTCATTTTCCTCCAAGTAATATATCCATCCATTCTCAGATTCTTTGAAGCATTCCTCCGTTATCATCTGAACTGACATCAACTTAACTTGCATCTTATTCATCCAACAACAATGCTCAACATAATAATTTTTGTTCATTCGAACAGAGTATTTCCAAGTTATCGTATATCATTTTTGATACACCTCAATACCATCGTCGGTGTGCATAACCTGAACATCCTCCTTTCTCGTAAACTCGAATTCATTGCAATCATTGTTATTATCCGAACTTAAATACAAATCATGTTTCATACGCACCAAGATCCCTCTCATTGTAGCTAACTATCATCGTTGAGTGACACGATTTCCAATTCCTATATCTATTCTCGTATTCCCAAATCGCACTCCCAAATTATGCTACCGACTCTTCGCGTCTACTCGATTTCGTTCGCACGATTTCTTCGTAACTACTCGAACTCAAATCCGAACGAGTCCTCACACTAACTCAACTCGAATTTGACTGAGTCAATCATTTTTTTAACACCAAATTCTCTTACTATTCTCAGCCTATCGTTCGATTTATGCTCAATGAATTCTTGTTCTACTCATCATCCAATGATGCGAGTCCACGCCTGATCGTTCAACTTAATTCATCGAAGCATACTTGTATCTACTTCTATCGAGTCATTCCCACTCGAGTCTCGGCGCTATTTCATCCGTTGAGGACAAACTTATCGTAATCGACACAATAGTCCCAACACAATCTATTGCAAATTACCAAGCGGCTTGACATAGCTATTGCTAAGTGGTATTGCATATACCACTTAGAAATCGAGCCTATCGTTATCGATACAATGCTTTGTTGCACTGATCGCTCAAGTGGTATTGCATATGCCATTCGAGATCGAGTCACTACTCGGCATTACACTATGCATAGGTCGGACATCTATTTCAAATTAACTTTCCCTTGGCGATCTTTTTCGATCCCAGCTTTAGCGTTCGCTTACTCGTGTTGGTACAACAACTTAGCCAACGTGCACTATCGTTCGCTCAAGTTTGGCATTCATTCAGAGTTAACCGTGCCTTGGCGATCATATCGATCACAATGCAATATTCATTAACTCAAGGCTTAACGTGGCATTCGGCCAACATAAACGTTCGCCTACTTCAAATTCGACTAGCGACCAACTCAGCTCGTTAATATCGCTCTACAATTTTTCAATCATATCGTTGCAACTCGTGCAATAATTCATTCTCAATACTCAAGCTCATTAATCTAATCGTTCAACATATCAGTACCCTTTTGCATAGCCACATAACATGCATCGCCTTATATATCGACTCGTTGCACTACGTGCAACCAATAACATATAACTTTTCGTACTTCGCATGACCAACAATACGTATCTCATTGCACTTCGTGCAACCAACATCCCCATATTCGTTATACTTCATGCAACCAATATTTCGTAACTCGTTGCACTTCGTGCAACCAAAGTTCTTCGATGGCACTAGGAGATAGTGTAATAGTCACGACATACTTGTGGCAGAAGTATGCAACATAATACAGACTTATTATATGGAACATCCAATGTAGCGTCGAGTAGATCCATGAGCCATGCGGTTACGAAAACAACTTAGAGTCAACTGATCTTATAGCGAAGCAACTGAGGGTCAAAGAGATTCGTTCACAGTCTAAAGGATGGAACCGCTCTGATACCAACTTGTCATGCCCCAACCCGAGAAATCGCTCGTCCTTGCAAGATTTTACCCGAATTACCGTCTTCGCTAGGACGTGATGTCGCACGAGCTTGGAGTTGTGCTCGTTCAAGACAAGATAACAGGTTCACGAAAGTTTATCTCAAATTAATAGCATAAGCAGCGAAAGAAAACAGAGTATACAATAAGAATCTCTTTTATTTATTTATAAATGAACTGAAGATTACAAGGGCTTTGAATATCCCAACTGAAAATGCCAATAGGCTACAATACTCATGATCTCTCTAGCTCACAAAGGATCTCGTTCCATACATTATGCCTCTTTATAGCCAATAAGTAGTCTTCGGCCGAACATCTCCATGTTGCAAGTCCGAACTCCAATGCGGTAGATCGCCTTGAAATGCTAAGGACTCCATGCCTCGGCGCGTCCAAGCCAAGCCCCGACTTGAGCTGAATATATCCTAAACCTGCGAGCAAACAAGTAGAGGATTAGTACTTTCGTCCTCGCTGTACTGATCAAGACTCACCCGACTAATCCAATACTAAGTAAGTTTATTGAAGCATGCTTCTTTATTTGGTGAGCTTTCTATTACTGCCTTAGGATCAGTTTCATGGCAAGGTCAGCAATAAAGCATGTTATAAAAAGCATCTGAATCATAAAGGTTTCCAATACCGTATCCCTACAACAGATATGGTTAGACATAATATGAACATAATCATAGTGATCGTACATGTATCCATCTCGTTTCGCCTAGCCTACAATTGTTAGAAATTTGCATAAGCAACCAACAAATCACGCATCCAACCAACCAAACATAGACATATGCATAAGGGTGGCAGGCTCCATGCCTGCACCAAATTCTAGTCTCAGCCTACCGGTCCTATCTACATGAAGGTTACGACATTTCGTGCGGTAATGGACTGGTATCTTAAAGTGTAAGTCGACGATCGCTTTGGCACGGGTTGCTAGCCCAATATCCAAAGGATCCCAAACTTACTAGTATTGTAGCTTATCACATCAATAGGAGGGCGCAACCCGCCTGAATGAAGTGCACCACCAATACTCCTTAATTCCCTCAGCGGTTGAACAGTCCCGGCGCCCCGGCGATCCTACGTTCGAGGGAAGTACGTCCGTGCACAGGCCATCCATCTATGTCCATTGACGATGCAATACGCGGCTGAGTTTCATACAACCAAACAAGTTCACCAATTTCTATTCCATTAGCACGATGTCCCTACTCAATGTTTCTCAATAATCGACCCGAAAGTCTCAACCATTTCGAAGGCATCATGCCACATTCGACAGTTCCGTCGCAATATTTGTGCCACAACTGTTTTGTTTGCCACGAAGCCATCTTTTATGAGTCCCGTGCACATACACACACTTTGACACATATATCCTCTTTCCTTCGAGTTGTGCATTCGATGCACGCCTCGATACCATATTTTCATGTTCTATGCCTTAGAGTTCAATGTTCTTCCGAGTCGTACACTTGATGCACATCTCGATATTGTCTTTCAATGTTCTAGCATCAATATCCTATCGCGACTCGTGTACTTGATGCACGTCGCTTCAATTATTCAGTGTTTAACGTTCGACACACACTAAGTCCTTTACTCGCTTCAATCCACGCTCGCCAAGTCGATAGCAATACTAGCATAATTAGGGTGTATTTTATTAGGCATGAAGGAGTAGAGGAGAAGAGCCATGAACCCGCCCACATTAAGCCGATATGCCTTATCATTTCGCCGAGCCGATACGGCTCGATTCAATAATTTGGTTGCACGACTAACTCTCCTGACTTAGCCACTCCATTGAGCTACTCGACTGATTCGGTCTACCATGCCCATGCCTCAGTTTGTTACAAGGCAAGGTTTTGGTTTTGCGGATACTATTATGAATAAGGAAAAATGCGGACCTCTTATAATTCAGCGTAAAAGTATAGCCTGCACACGAAGTCAACTAAAATCAATATCTCTTCGAATCGGACGTATGCATTGCATCACTTCAATTTATAGATTCGAATCGACTCAAAGCTTTCTTTCGGGCCAACGTAACTCTCGTATCGATACTTCGTCGAGTCAACGCAACTCTTCGAGTCAATGACTCATCATAATGCACCGTGCGAAGTGAGACATTACAGTGGAGAAGGAATATATGTGATTCTACGGTAAGCTAAGATCATAATTTTTTAATAAATGTCCACAAGAATTATCAATGATCCGATTGAACATAGTTTGTTCTGGATGACCCATTCGATCTAGCAAAATGGTACATAAGATAGGATCATTAACTTTATATTTTTCTCATCCATATGAGATTCAATTATACAAATGGTGGTGTAATACAAACCCAGTTAAAGACAAGAGAATTCTTCTAATGTAAGCTTTTTTGCTTCCAATATTAGATGAGATACATAATATCTCTTTGTTGTTATCATTTCGAGTTTCAATATGGTACCCATTTTTTCATATATCCTTTAAAACTTTAAAAAAAAATTATAACTGCTTGAATATAGGTTTGAGTACCATTAGGTAACAGGTTGTGTCCTCTTCTAAAGCCCTCAATTATATGGACTGATCCAGCTATTGTTGACACTTTTTGCATGTCAAATACTAACTTTGGGAAAAACTTTTGATTCTTTAAAATCATATGTATTGTAGCACGTCTACCATATACATATCCAAGTTATTTTTCTTGGATTCTTTGAATCTATCAACCTCTTATTGAGTAGCTCAATATTGCTTAAACCAATATCCATCTTTATCATATTTATGACAAGCAATATTACTACTCCTAGTTGATTTACATGAACCAAAATAAATATTTTATGAACATATATTCTAGCTAGAATAAGTATAATAAGATATAATTAAGCCATTCAAATGATAATTTCATATATAGAAATGTGACTCCAAATTTATAATAAAGATTTCCAATAAAGTAAACTCTCATGGCCTAGACATTCCATGATGGAAATCAAGAATAAAACATGATAAATAGTTAAGTACTCGAAATAAAACATAAATTGACTGAGTGCTCATTCAATGGAAGATAGATTTTCAAGCATCTCCTCAAACCCTTCATTTGTAACTTGATTTTCATTTTGATCCTCAAAAAATCAGATCGAAACAATCCTTATTCGATTTATTTTGAGGATTTGAATTGCCTTTAGAGCGTGTTGTCTACTTGTTCAATTTATTCTTTTGTGAAATACTATTTCCATATAAAAATTCATTCCCTCTCCCACGTCCTCCACCACGACCTCTGCTAATTCGAAAATTGTTGGCATTTGCCTCATGAATTGTCATTTACCCAATTGGTCTAGAGTTATGGTTTTTCATGAGAATGTTGCTATTTGTCTCTACTACAAGGAGACAGTCACCAATTCAGAGCATTTTATGAAAATTCTTTCATGATATTTTGCTGCAAAAGCATATTACTTACATGAAAAATGGAGAGAAATTTCTCAATCATTTGAGTCTCTGTTACTTTTTCTCCGTACAATCTAAGACGAAAAATAATATTAAACATAGCAGATTATATATATATATATATAATTTTCATAGTCATGGTTTCCTGGATTCAACCATTAACTTTCAGCAGTCAAAAGTATTACCATCATTTGGTGGTCAAATCTATCCTTTAAAGATGTCCACAAATTCAATGGTTATTTCTCACATAGATATTCTGTCTTTAGATCATCATGGATATAATATCGTAGGAAAATCAAAGCCTTGGCCTTGGCTTCAGAAGATTCTTTATTTTTCTTCCTAATAGTACCATCAAGCTTATTGGACTGCAATTGCAACTTTGCTTCCAATTGCCATGATAAATATTTTTCTTTGCTCATATCAAGAGCTTTGAATTCATGCTTTGCAAGACTCGACATCTATATGGCATAAAATAATTATATTAGAGGTAACTTAATTGAAATAATAAAATTGATAAGCACCTTCAAGATTACAAAACTTCACATATGCCACATTGTGATAAAATATTATCAAAGAATATTATATCTTATGTGTATCACATATACAACAATGTGGTAAAATTATCAAATGATATTATATCTCATGTGTACCACATGTACAACAATGTGATAAAACGTTATCAAAAAATATTAAGTCTTATGTGTATCACATATACAACAATGTGATTATTATATAATACATATTTTGGATACTTTATATATATATATATATATATATATATATATATATATATATATATATATATATATATTTATATATATATATATATATATATATATATATATATAATTTGATTCACATATACAACAATGTGAAGTAGTACCTTGTAGAATACAAATAAATAAAATAATAGAAATAGCAAATTCACATAAAATAATTTAATGTAATTAAATAATTCCAAATAAGTGAAGAAAATTCAAGGTATTCTAGATTAATTTCATATTTCATAAGAAAAAATATATAAATGAGATTTATATATAATCTTAAATATATTATCATAAATTTTCTATTTTGAATGAAATTGTGAACATCTTCATTATAAATTTTGATTTAAAACTAAAAAAGGAAGTAGATCTAGAAAATTTATGTTCTAATCGATCTATAAACACATAAATCAAACATGTATTTAATTTTACTAAAACATGCATGTATCTAAGTATACAAGATTATACTTATCTCTTCAATACCTTTTTTTGTTAAGAGAAATCTTTTTGATTATGTAAAATATTTCTCCGTTCTTCTATTTCCTAGAGCAATGGTGCTGATAACGTATTATAAAGTAAAGCGATAAAAAAATGGAGAAGATTGTTTCTTCATTCACTTATCTCAATCAACTTGAGAAGAGCCCTTTATATAGGCTTATAATGGAGGTTAACATCACGATGATAAATAAATGAGAAATGTTAAAGGACATGGGTTATGGATAACCAAAAGGTAGTGGTTATGGATAACCAAAAGACATAGGTTATGTTGACCAAATAATAATGTGAATTATCCATATTTACAACTTCCATATTATAATAAATGTGTAATCTTCCCTATCACCAATATTAAGAACATTAGATTTAATAAATATTGGTCTATGGTACTACTAACAACAATAGAACATTGACTATCATTCTTTTAATTGGAATAGAACATTGACTATTATTCTTTTAATCGGAATAGAACATTGACTATCATTCTTTTAAGCGGAATACAATATTGACTATATCTCAAACTAACTAGTCACTTGTACATGAACAATGCTCAAACCTAAGTAATCCATGTGAAATAGTGACAAAAGTCATTGTTACCACTTCTTCTAAAACAAAAGAAGTTACAACAACAATGCCGAATAATGCCTAACTCCTTCATGCTACTTATACCCATCTTCTTTAATGTTCACGTGAACAGTAGCAAATGTTTAATACTCTTCTTCATCTTTCCTATTTTATTAGAGTAATGCTATTCGTACCTGCAAATTGTTCCTCCAAAACATCTATCCTTATGTGGCAGCTGACGTGGCATGATAAATAATATTACGTGGCATCTAATATTGCAGCTGACATGGAAAATTTAACCCAAAAAGTTAATTATCCAAACTTTTTCATGTTAATATTAAAGTTAATGTTAATATTAACGTTATATTAATAATAATATTATTATTAATATTAATAATATTAATATTAATATTAATGTTAATATTTTAATATTAATGTCAATATTAATTTTAATTTTAATTTTAATTTTAAAATCTTCCATGTCATGTCACCACCACTTTTCTAAATTGGGGTACTTTAGTAATTATGTGATAATTTAAATTTTTGATTATTTTATTATTAATTGATTGGTGTTTTAGTTTTGAGTAGTGCTTTTGGTAGTAGCAATGGTTTAACCTTAGTTAGCCCTGATTAGAAGACTAACCACATGACTAGAATCCTAGTTAGCTAATTAGATTTTAAATTAGAGCATTAGTCCGATTTAGGAAACAATTTAATGCATTTTTAGGCTATTTTAATATGAAGCATTTTGACCTTTTTGCTAATGGGTTTTACATGGACTTTAACTTGCATGATGGCCCATAGAAAACCCTAACCTAATCCTAGCTAACCCCTGGCCGGCCACAAACAGCAGCCCCCCTCTTTATGTGCAAAATATTGCAGCCGTCAAATTTCTCAAACCCTAGAAATTGCCCTCTTCTTCCAAAAGTCCAACTTTTTCATTTCTCATCCAAATCCATCCAAACGAAGTGCCATGCAATCTTTGGGAGGAGAGGAACCTGCTAGAGACTTGCTAGCCAGTGATCGGAGGCGTTGGACCGGAGGAAATCGACATCGACGCATTTGGAGGCTCGTTTCATTGAGATATTGACTCTCAATAGGTAAACCCCTCTAAACACCTATAAATTCCAATTTTTCTTCGTAGAAGCATCTATATGGTACCCCGAACCTGTACATGAAGTTTGGTAGGTTTTCGTATTCGTTTGATAGGCTTATCGAACGCGTGTCGGTGTATTGGGACACGTATTCGACGAAATGCTGCTTAAAATTAAAAGTTTGTATTTTTCGATTTTGTTTTCACGAATTTGTTGCTGTGTATATTTGAAAAAACTTTTGTGAAGACGGATCTCAATTTGACACGTTTTTGGTGTCCAAATCGGACACGGACACGCGTACACGAGGCCCGTGCACAACCCCGGGCGTGTCCTGCTGTTCGAGTGCCATAACTCGACACAGGGGACACAATTTTGCATGAAATTTTATGTACATGTGGGGGCAACCTATTCCCACATGCTCTTAAAATTTTACGATGGTTCATGGAGCGTGTGCGGAGAAATCG
>JANAVB010007596.1:9483545-9600480 GCA_029216955.1 Iris pallida
CGATTTCTATATTTCAGTTCTATTTGATTCTTTGTTACAAACACGGATTGATATTTCTAGAATTCATGTATACGACACACACACCTTAATTGTCTAGCCTCTATTACAAGAACCACTACAAGAATCACCTACAAGCACCTTCATGTTCTGGCTAGATTTATTCTCGATTTACGTATCGTGTTATGGATTCACTCGTACTAGTTGGGCGAGGAAATACTTGAGTAGACATATAAACATTTCCAAATACTCGAACCACCTTCCTGTGAATTATACAAGAACGATAGCCATCCCACACTTGGCTAGTGTGTGATGTGCCGGATTACCCCTAGTCGTTTACATGTGACATGTCAATCTCAGTATTTTAAAACACACCTTTGAGTATTGTCTAGAATCATTACTAGAATCACCATAAGATTCTTTACTAGAATCATCGCAAGAATCATTAAAGAATCTCTCTACTTGAATCATTAATTGGAATCAAACTTGACCTACAGTGTATCACCAGGACTCATATCATATTATTCTAGTTCAGTTAGCTTTTATTTACAGTCTTCATTGACATGATCTTCTGTTTTATAGCATTTTCTTATTTTTAACTGTTGCTCTACATCTTAAACTGTCTAAAACTTCCATGCTTCATCAATATAACTGTCTATAATTGTTTTATAGTCTTTGTTATTTACTTGGATTTTCTTGATGAGATGTATTCGTTCCTGTCATGACTGAACCTATTAAAAATATTATAGATGATAGCCCTGAGGATACATGCACAACTTACTATTGATCTGGAGAGGGATTAGCTACCTTTGGCCCCGACTCTCAGGAGTGATCGGAAGACTAGGCTAGTAGACTTGTTATAGAATTCATGTTTAGAACTTGAATTATAATTATTTGAGACTTAACTTGTTTTGAGTTGTTTTGAGATATTATCATTTCGTAGCTTTTATTTGTTTTCTTTTAGTTATAGAATTCTGTGTTATCCCATCGTGCTTAGATTGTGATTGTGTTTTATTATTTCTATATTTGTCCTTCGTTCGGAGTTGAGATTTAAGACAAGTACATTACATAATTGCATGAGTTGTTTTAGATAGTGACCTAGAACAATATTTTACCGCCGATTCTGCGACATAGGCTGGGCATTTTTACGCACTTGTACCCTTACACTGGGTGCGGATCGTGACACATTTTTTGTGGTGGCCCATGCAGGTCGAGATTCGCATTAGTGCGATATCGTGGTAGTACGGCGACTTAGTTGTACTGCTACGAGCCTGTGATAGGAATTAAGAAATAGGCTTTAGCGGAGGGGTACTCAATCACAGTTAGAAAAAATTCTGATCAAATTCTTGCAATCTATATCTTCTTGTTGATAATTGCCTTCTTTGAAATAAACTGTCCTCCTTTGATTTTGTAAAATCCCTAAATTTCTACTATTTTTTTTATTTAAATTTTGTTACGGATTTAAAATTTTTGTATTGTACGTCGCGTAGTCGTATTATACGTCGTGCACGAATTTTATTTTTCGAAATTGCTCGACGAGTGCGATTAAGTGCGAGCGTACATATTTTTGAAAATATTATTTTTCTATTTTTGAAGTTTCAAAATAATATACATAATAATTACTTTTTTGTTATCGTTCCAATTATTTCCAAGTTTGTTATTTTGTTTATAAAGCCTTACATTTTCGCAATTATTAAATAATAAATAATATTTTTATTTGTATATTAGAAAAGCATAATTATAAAAATATTATTTGTGCATTCATATATATTTGTAATTATTTATTGGTTTATTTTAAATATTAATGTAATTTTCGAAATTAATATTAGTAGTATTTTTGGAAAGCATATTTTTATTTATTGTGGAGATTTAAACATTGATTTGAATTTATGTATTTATTTAAATAGTTAATATTGAAATTTGATTTATTGATCTGATTTTAAACTAAGGGAATTAAATTAGATTTAATTGGATTTGGATTTAGATTTGATTTAATTGATTTAAATTAATTACGGATTATCTATTTTGGGTTTAAACTATTCCTAGTTTCTATCCAATTGGGAATTCCCACATCCTATAAATAGGCAGGTACTCCTCCAACTTTTTATTATTCCTCCACAAACTTCTACAACCCAAATCGTGCATCGTGTCCGTGCCCCTATTTTTCCTTTTTTACTATTTTAATTACATATATATTTCACCATCTTCGTGTCCACATGTCGGACACGATTTCGATACAGTAAACCCAATCCTCTAATCTAAAATCATAATCCTATTTTTCTCTTTCTCTGCCCGTCCTCTCCTCGCCTCCACCGACACATAGCTGCCCCGACTAAACCCCGACCAAACCCATAGTTTCCATCGCCACCAAAACCGCCACCTTCCGCCGGATCTCTCTCCCAACACCCGACACCAGCGCTACCACCGTAACCACCGCAGACCCAGACCAGCGTCGCTCACCTGACCCGGCCATGCTCGCCGCCACTGTCGAACCCCTAACACCCATCTCCTCCACACAACCTCCGGCCACAATGGCCGAGCGCCACCATCACCGCCACCCATCACAGCCCACCAGAGAAAAAGAAAATAGAAATCAAAATAAGAAAATCCTAACCCTAACCTCACCCCTATCGGCGATCGACCGCCGCCGTGTTCACCGATGACCACGAGCTCTCCGCCGCTCCTCCCTCTTTCTCCTCTGTAGCCCGGTCGTAGCTCCGCCGAGCGCCAGCCGAGCCATGCCCTAGCCCTCCGCCGCGCGCGTCTCCACTGCATGCCGTGCTTGCGGAGCCCCGCCGACCAAACGTCAGCCTCCGTCTTCCTCCGCCTTCGCCTACACCCTCTAATCCGCCCGGCCATCAGCGCCGCGTCGCCATCCCAGAGCCCGACCACCGCAACTCCGCTTCCTCCAGCCATCCGCCGGACCACCGACTCTCCGCACAGTGCCCCCACACCGCTGACCTCCCGCTCCTTCACCCCCTTCCCGATCTCCTTGTCCTCCGCCTGCACGCGGCTCCGACCATCCGCCGATCTCTCCGTTCCCATACCGCCTCTTCCGATCCCCTCTCCTTCCCTCTTCACTCCTCTCTCTCCATCCTCTCTCTCTCGTTTCTTTTCCCCCTTTCGTTTCTTCTCTCTCTCAGTAGCTGATAAGAGAGCAGCAAATATTTGGTTTTTTTATTATTATTTTATTAATTGTTTAATTATTTTTGTTGTTGATTGACTTTGATGTTTTTTGTGTATTATCATCTTTATTATCATTATTATTATCATTATTATTATCATTATTATTATTATTACCATTATCATTTTTATTATTATTATTATTATTATTATTATTATTATTATTATTATTATTATTATTAGGGTTATTAATATTATTATTAATTATTACTGCTATTTTTGTTTTGGTATTATTACTAACATCATACTTAATATTTTCATTATTATTATCATCATCATCATTTGTATAATTATTAATATTATTATTATTATTGGTATTATTACATATCCCTAGCTTATTGTGAATGAGTTTTGACTTAAATTATTTTTGTATATATATCTTAATAAGTAAAAACATAGTTTTAAATATATTTCTTGATCTTCAAATAGTTAATAAAAAGTATATATATTTTCTCCAAAATTTTATTCTTCTTAACTAATGTAGTTTCTATCTCAAAGCCATATTTTTATAAAATTAGAGTTTTTACTAAAAAAAATGATTCATCTAAAAACTATATTTTTGTTACTAATATAAATATATTTCAAGGTTTCGAAAATCATATATCTATTATTCGTCAAAATTTTCTTTATTCTTCCTACCGTGAGTCAACCCCCTTTTTCCTATTTGATCGCCAATTCTAGTCTACCTTATGTCCACCCTAACTAAATTGACCATTCTGGATCCGATGCACCGGACTGTACCACCAACGGAGGTCCCCTTGTGTAGTTGTTATACCAAAGTTGCAGATCGTGCCACATTGATTATCGCAGCATACTAGGCGCTCTACCAGGCAAGACACCTTGCCATTCGCTGTTTAATTATTTTAGCTCATATTTCATGCATTATTTATTTTCTTTATGCAAAATAAACTGTGATACATGGCATAACTGTTAGAACTTACTGTTCATTTATATTTCCTGCTGTGTATTATTTTTTTATACTTAAACCTAGATTTAAGGGACCACCTTGTGTGTTGCATTCATTGGCCTTGACACGTTGTAAACACGAAGTTGTGTGTCGCATGTATAACACAGAAGTGCGTGTTTGGCTGGCCACCAGTACGTACAAGCCGTGCGATAGGAATAACCGCTAATAGAGGTTGCATGCTAGTTTGACTTAGCGGTTATAGTAGTTTGTGTTGTGGATACAACACAGTAGGCATTAGACGGGGAGAACAATTTCTTAGCATATGGGCTTCGATGCACTTCCCTTGTGACCCGGACTCTCCGCTAGAGATATGGGGTTGATGACCCATGATTACTGACGGCCACTGACGATTCTGCGGAACGTCATGCTCTTCCTGATGGGGCCTCTGGTGCCCAAGGGGGACTACGCCGATCCTATTCAGCCAGGGCCTATGCGTAGGAAGGATTATTCTTAACAACATTTTACGTAGAATGGTAGGCTACCCTATCCGTTAGGTACGAGTACTTTTGGTTTGGGTACTTGTATCTGACCGTGGCTTGGAACAATAACTTGTTACGGATTAGTTCGTCACATCTTGTCCTTGTTTGGTTATAGGTGTGACTTACTACTTCGATGAGAAGGTATTGAACCTTGTTGGGGTCCGGATACCATATTGGATTCATAGCATGGAAAGATACGTCGCCGTGAATTAGTTTACCATCTCCTGTCCATGTTTGGTTGGGGGGATGGTACGCTCGTTCAGTAGGTGCGTATTGGACCATGTTATAAATTTGATTGACTTATTTATTTGAGCAATATTTATTCAGTTTATATGGCATAATATTATGTGTCTTGTTACGTCCCTCTGAGGACCTGGTTGTCTTGCCAGGTGTGTGCTATTATCTTTTGCAAGTGCTTTAGCTCTAGCCGTGATCTTCGCTATTTCTTCGAGGATGATTGTACTTGGATCGTCTTCGCTTCGCTCGCCACTCATTTTATTTTCTATGTACTTTTCTTTATTTTTTTGGTAGTGGATTTGTCTCCACCCAACATATTGTATCAAGACAATTCATTATCTTTATATGATATCTTTTATTCATTTATTCTGTGTGGATGAGATTAGTTATGGTTCTACTACATTTTACAGCTTATGCATTTATATGAGGCTTCCATATATTAGAGTATACTTCGTATGAATACAACTGGCATGTCTACGTTCCTAGTCCTACATATTTTGGGACTGGGGCGTTACAGATTATATCGCTTCTTTTCCAGTAATTGATTTTTGTTTGATCTGTCTCCAGGATGGTACAGACACGATCTTAACGCTCTGCAGCAGCAGACACCAGTGAGAGGTCTGCCACTTCCCGTCTGGTTCAGGCAGATGGTGGGACCACAACAACTCTCGTTCCTGCTCAGGTAGGAGCGTCTACAGCTTTTGGGGGTGCTCCTCCACCAGTTTTGAGGACTACCCCTAGGATTCAGGGGATGCTACCACCATCGTCTCGGGGGACAGTTGATATGGCACAGTTCCTTGCCTTCATACAGCAGATAATGGAGGCTCAGCAGCGCCATTCGAAAGATATGGGACAGGGCATTGACAATGCCCATCAGCTGGCCATGGTAGTAGTGGAGAAGGTGACTGCCCAACCGCAAGGAGGGCAGATACAATAGTACCAGCCGAGGACCCCGGGCATTCAGGACTTTCAGAAGATGCGGCCACGAGACTTCAAGGGTACTGAGGGTATCATATATGCCGACGACTGGATTGAGCGTATAGAGGAGATCTTTCACCTCGCACAGATACCAGTTGGGATTCAGATAGAGGCAACGGGCAGCCAGATGCAGGACCTTGCCCGCACATGGTACCAGACCGACCCAGAGTCGGTACAGAGGGGCAGACATGGGAGGCTTTCAAGAAGCTCTTCAAGAAGAAATTCTTCCTCGACACAGCACTTGGCACTTTGGAGATGCAGTTTGAGAACCTGGTTCAGGGAAACCAGGCAATAGAGGAGTATGCCAGAGAATTCTGTCGCCTGGGCAGATTCGTTGAGGGCCTTAGCGAAATAGTGAAGGCTAGGAAGTTCAGGAAGGGCTTGATCAAGGAAGTCAAGTCCTTGACCAAGAGTGACAGAGATGCTACCTTTGAGAAGATATTGATAGGATCCATGGCAGGAGATGATGACTTGGAGCTCAAGTCCAAAAGGAGTCGGGATGAGTCAGGAGGGGCCAGTAGGAGTGGAAAGCGTCCCTTTATACAGAAGATAGTGCACCAGCCTCAGCAGATGTAAGCACCGGCTCGAGTTTAGCAAGCACAGTATCAGCCTCGAGATCAGGATCAAAAGATGCAGAGTTGTGCCTACTGCAAGAAGCCGGGACATATTTGGGAGTCTTGTAGGAGAAGGTTGAAGGTTTGCCTATTTTGTGGATCCGACGCTCACCAGATAAAGGATTGCCCCTCGTCACCACCATTTGGTGGAGCACAGGGTCAGAGAGAGGGAGCTAGGCCACCTTAGCACAGCACCATACCCAGCACTAAAGGGGTGGAGCTTTTGTACTGAGGGTCGAGGAGACCAATGATGCAGGTGATGGGTTAGCAGGTCTGTCTTTTCTATTCTTCTTCTCCATCTTATTGTGTGATTTCATTAGTACATGTCAGGATATTCTTGTTATGTGCCAGATAGTATAGTGACCCTGTTCGAGACTATGAAATTATGACCAGTAGGACCATGTTTTGCATGTTTTAGATATAATTTTCTTGATCTTGATTGTCGGAGGTTTGACCAAGGAGTATAACCATCTTAAATTTCAAGGAAAAAATTTTCCTAAGGGGGTAGATTTGTCACCACCACTTTTCTAAATTGGAGTATTTTAGTAATTGTGTGATAATTCAAATTTTTTGATTATTTTATTATTAATTGATTGGTGTTTTGTTTTTGAGTAGTGCTTTTGGTAGTAGCAATGGTTTAACCTTAGTTAGCCCTGATTAGAACATGTGATTAGAATCCTAGTTAGCTAATTAGATTTTAAATTAGAGCATTAGCCCAATTTAGGAAACAATTTAATGCATTTTTAGGCTATTTTAATAGAAAGCATTTTGGCCTTTTTGCTAATGAGCTTTATATAGACTTTAACTTGCATGATGGCCCATAGAAAACACTAACCTAACTCTAGCTAACCCCTGGACGGCCACAAACAGTAGCCCCCCTCTTTATGTGCAAAATATTATAGCCGTCAAGTTTCTCAAACCCTAGAAATTGTCCTCCTCTTCCAAAAGTCCAACTTTCTTATTTCTTATCCAAATCCATCCAAACGAAGTGCGTTGCGATCGTTGGGAGGAGAGGAACCTGCTGGAGACTTGCTAGCAAGGGATCGGAGGCGTTGGACTAAATGAAATCGACATCGACGTGTTTGGAGGCTCGTTTTATTGAGATATTGACTCTCAATAGGTAAACCTCTCTAAACACCTGTAAATTCTGATTTTTCTTCGTAGATGCATCCATATAGGTACCCCGGACCTGTACAAAAAGTTTAGTAGGTTTTTGTATTCGTTTGATAGGCGTATTGAATGCGTATCGGTGTATTGGGACACGGGTTCGACGAAATGCTGCTTAGAATTGAAAGTTCGTATTTTTTGATTCCGTTTTCACAAATTTATTGATGTATATATTTGAAACAACTTTCGTGAAGTTGGATCTCGATTTGACACATTTTTGGTGTCCAAATAGGACACGGACACGCATGCACGAGGCCCGTGCACTGCCCCATGCGTGTCCTGCTGTTCGAGTGCCATAACTTGACACACAGGACATGGTTTTACATGAAATTTTATGTATATGTGGGGGCAACCTCTTCCCACATGCTCCTAAAATTTTACGACGTTTCGTGGAGCGTGCACGGAGGAATTGAAGCCACACGGGTTCAGCTGAACTGTGCACGCGCGCAGAAAATGCTGCTGACACGGTGTAACTCCCTAAACCTAATTTTGTGAATTTCAGGAATTATTTTTCCTAAATGACTATTGGAAGGAACAATTTTTGTTTTCTAAAAAAATTAATTTCCTTAAAGATAGTTTATTACTTAACTATATTTTAAATATTCAATTTTTCTATATAAGCTTGATTATATTCTCTTTATTCATTTTGAGTCAATTAATTCATTCAATTGATTTTTGTGATTGTTAGACTGTTGCAGTGATGATATTACTTTTAGTAAATAAGTGAGGGATTAGTTAGTACTAAATAGTTTTAACTTTTAACTAATAAATGAATTGTTTAATTAGTAAATTAGTTTGTTAATTATTTATTAATAAGATTATTTGTTTACTTTCAGCAGTACAGTTTTCCCTGTTAGTCAGTTAGCTAATTATTTAGTTGGTTAATTAGCTGGAGCCATTTAAATGGAGACTAACTAATTCTGTTAGAACAGTTACAATTCTGTTACTAGTCTACTTTACCACCCTCAGATCTGTCCATAATTACATACATTGCCACTGTCCTATCTTGGGGAACACCGCCAGATCTACACCTATTCACAGCATTGCCACCCAATATTTTAATATAAATATTGACACTTGTTGGCGTATTTTATTTTGATAATATTAACAGCATCTTCGTAGTTCAGTTTTCTCTATTTATCAGATTGACATCATTCAGAAGCTCTACTACATAAAGTCTGTCCATTAAAGATTACCAACCATTGCCTTGAAGACTGAAGCAAAGACCAGCATTCCTTGAAAAGACGGCTCTCTACACTTCAGGATTTTGAGTTTGTACAAGGTCTAGGTCTTTCTGTAAACACTTAAGGTTGGATGACAAAACTAAAAGCTTTCAAATTCCTCAGTCAAAAATCAATATCTTATAGAATGGCATACCGGCGGTATACCGTTTTATTGACCACAAAACTTTCTGTGAGAAATGTCGGCATACCGACGGTATGCTCCGGCATACCGGCGGTATACCATTTTGTGGACCACAAAATGTTCTGTGACAAACATCGGCATACCGACGGTATGCTCCGGCATACCGACGATATACCGTTTTGTTTGTCTCAAAAACGTTCTGTGATAATTATTGGCATACCGACAGTATACTTCGGCATACCAACGGTATACCGTTTTATGAGCCATAAAACATTTTGTGACAAACATCGACATACCAACGGTATGCTCCGGCATACCGACGGTATACCGTTTTGTTTATCACAAAATGTTCTGTGACAAACATCGGTATACCGACGGCATACCGCAACATACAGACGGTATACCGGGTTATGAAATTTGATTTTTGAATGGCAAACACTATGGCTAGCATTAAATGCTCCCAACGGATATAATTATGACCGTTACTGTTCGACCGGCATACCGACGGCATGCTAGTCCATATCGACGTTATACCGGTCAGGCTGTATCCAGGAGCATTAAATGCTACCTACTCTTGGTTTCTTTATAAATGGAAGCCTTGTCTTTCTTGAAAGCTCATCCACTCTTGCCATAAATTTTTCAAACAACCAAGAGCTCCACCATTAATACTCTACCAAGCTTTTAATTGTCATTCTCTCCCAAAGTGCTAGAGTATTTAAGAGTTAAATTTCGATCTTCAAGTGTTAGAAGATCAACAAGTTCTCTTCTCATTTCTTTGAAGTTGGCGAGCCTTCGTAAGAAAACTCGGGTGTTGAAGTTTGCGAGTTCTTCGGATCCAAACTCGTGTTGAAGTTGGCGAGTTCTTCGAATCCAAACTTGCGGGTACTATTTTATTAAATAGTAGATTTAAGCCGGAGAGAGTTTCGGGACTGGATTGCCTCTAGCGAGGTTACCAGGATACATTTTGTGTCTGATCTTCTTACTCTCTCTCTTTTTATTTGACGTATATTGCTTCTTGTGCTTAAGTTTTTTTTATTTCCCTATTCACCCCCTCTAGGGTTCTATAATTGGTATCAGAGCTTTGTTCTCTTGATTTGGATTTACACCCTTAGAGTGATCCATGGCCACTAACCCTAGCATCAACACCTTCCACTATGAGAGACACTCCACAAATAGGCCTTCCCTATTTGATGGAACCAACTATAACTACTGGAAGATTAGGATGACCATTTATCTGAAGTCCATAGATTTCGATATATAGGATTGTGTGATAAATGGTCTTCCTACTCCTTCCAGAGTTATTGACGATGTTGCACCTGATACTCTTAGGGACTTACTCACTGAAAATACCAAGAAGCTTGCTAGTCGAGATGCTAAGGCTATGAACGCTCTTTACTGTGCTCTCGATAGTAGTGAATTCAATAGAATCTCTACTTTCAAGACTTCCAATGAGATTTGGAAGTTGCTTGAAGTCACACACGAGGGAACATCACAAGTAAAGGAATCCAAGATTAGTAGACTCGTGAAAGAATATGAGTCCTTTAAGATGAAACATGATGAGTCTATTACTTGCATGTTTACTCGTTTTGATGATATTATTAATTCTCTTTCTTCTCTTGGTAAGGAATATCCTGCTCATAAAAAGATCAGAAAAATCCTTAGAGGATTGACAAAATGATGGAGTCCTAAAGCTACCGCAATCATTGAGGGAAACGACCTGACAGTCATGAACCTTGAGACCCTCATGGGGAAGCTTATGACTCATGAACTCGATATGAAAGATCAAAATGAATCTTCCATACAAGAGAAGGAGAAGGAGAAGGCCAAAGAGAAGGAGAAGTCTCTTGCTCTTAAAGTTACAAAGTCCTACTCCAAGGATAGCTCCGACGACAACGAGTCGGACGATGATGAAGAAATAGCTCTCACAGCTAAGCACTTCTGAAAGTTTCTCAAATTCAACAAAGCCAACCACTTCAGACGGGAAAATAAGGAAGATCCGACGTGCTATCAATACAGAAGAACCGGACACATCAAGAAGGATTGTTCCATGATAAGAAAAGACTCAAGCAAGTACGAGAAGCCTAGCAAAGGAAGCTCGTCCTCTAGGAAATTCGCCAATATAAGCATTTGGTGTGAGAGTGACGTAAGCGACTCTGACAACGATAAAGAGTGCAAACACAATACAAACGTTTGTCTCATGGCAACCGATGAGGTACTTGATGATCTCTCCTTAAATACTCTTACTTATGATGACTTGGAGAAAGCTATCTTTGAACTACCTGAAGAGCACAAAGGTGTTAGGAATAAATACAAGAAATCTCTAAAAGAGGTTGATGCTCTTCAACTTGAAGTAGAGAGACTCTCTAGCATCATTATTGATGTAAAAAGGAAATCTCCCGCTTCTGACACGGATGAGATAGAGTCTTTGCGACTCAAGTTTCAAGAATCCCTTATCACCATCAAGAAAAAGGATGATGAGATTCAATCCCTCAGAAGGGCTTATGAATTTGTTATACATAAAGTTCAAGATGCTAATAGAAGAGAATATGATACTTCTATTAAGTATAATGATCTTCTTATACAGATTAAGAAACTAGGTAATAAGAACACTACTCACACACAAACTCCAAGACACCTCCACACTCCTCACAATGCTAGTCATACTTCTTACATGAACACTACACACAAGTCCTATTCTAACACAAGGAAAGGACCACTTGTTAAGAAAAATACTTCGCATTATGCTTTTTATTATCATCATCATAATACTAATGATAGAACTCCTCGCACTAGAGATTCACATATGCATGATACTCACATGTCTTCTTCTAAATCCTCTATGATTTGCAACTACTGTGGCTTGTTTGGACATACGACCAATTATTGTCATACAAGGAAACTAGTTGATAAGAAAGTTTATAAATGGGTTTCTAAGACTAACACTCAAGGTCCCATACGATCATGGGTACCAAAATGTTTATCATCAACTATTGTTGTAGGTGAAGAGTCCTTCTCATGCTAGAAGCAAGTGGATTCTCGATAGCGGTTATTCACGGCACATGACCGGGGATGCTTCATTATTTACAATGCTATCAATGAAGAAGGAATGACACGTCTCCTTTGGTAACAATCTTAAAGGTCATATTATAGGAAATGGTAATATCGGTTCCCCTCCTTATCCTTGTATTAAGAATGTGCATCTTGTTACTAATCTTAAACACAATCTTCTTAGTATTAGTCATCTTACCGATAATGGTTATGATATCAAGTTTGTTAAGCTTAAATGTTTCATTACCAATAGTTCAAGTGGATCTATTGTTTATGAAGGCATTAGAGAAAATAATATCTATGTTTTATATCTTGCTGAAAACACTAATAATGACAGGTGCTTAGTTGTTAAGAATGATGAAAGTTGGCTTTGACACATGAGGCTCGGACACGCCAACATGGATACCATTTCTCGTCTTGCCACCAAGAAGCTTGTAAGAGGACTCCCAAGTATCCCTTTCAAAAAGGATATGGTGTGTGAAGAATGCGAGAAAAGTAAGTTGACCAAGTCATCCTTCAAATCCATCAACTCTGTGAGTACCACTAGACCTCTTCTACTTATTCATATGGATCTTTTTGGTCCTAGTAGAGTTGCTAGTCTTGGAGGCAAGCTTTATGCTTTTGTTTGGATTGATGATTTTTCGAGATTTACTTGGATTATTTTTCTTGCTTGCAAAAGTGATACTTTTTATGAATTTGTTGCTTTTTGTAAACATGTTCAAAATGAGAAAGGTTTTTCTATTAACAAGATTAGAAGTGATTATGGAGGAGAATTTGACAATGCCGATTTCAAAAGATTTTGTGAAAAGAATAGTTTTGGACATGATTTTACTTGTCCATAAACTCCTCAACAAAATGGTGTTGTGGAGAGAAAGAATAGAACCATTGGTGATATGACCCAGGTTATGTTAAACCAATATAAGCTCCCCCAATATTTTTGGACGGAAGCCGTTAACACGGCATGTCATGTTATAAATAGGGTCTTGATTAGATCTATTTCTAAAAAGACTCCTTATGAGCTTTGGTTTGACAAAATACCCTCTATTGAATATTTTAAAGTTTTTGGATGTAACTGTTTTATTTTGAATACCAAGGATAACTAGGCAAATTTGAAGAAAAAGCCTATAAAGGAATATTCCTTGGATACTCTACTCATAGTAAAGGTTTTTGTGTTTTTAATAAAATAAGTCTTATTGTCGAAGAGTCAATCAATGTCTCTTTTAATGAACTTAACTCTTCTACATTCTCCTCTTCCGATGATATTGATAACATCTCATTTGGGTTGGAGAACTCCTCTATTGGAGATCGTCCTTCTTTATCTAACAATGAAGTTGTGACTCCTCCAACAAAAGAGTCCCCACCACTCGAGCCTCCTCAAAAAGATCTCCCAAAAGAATTGAGATTTGTCACCAATCATCATAAGGAGCTTATCATTGGGGATCCTTCTTCCAGTGTAAGCACTAGATCCTTCACTCGTGATCTTTGTGCAAACATGACTTTTATCTCTCAAATAGAGCCTAAAATTATTAATGATGCTTTTTATGATGAATTTTGGATGATAGCGATGCAAGAAAAGCTAAATCAATTTGAGCAAAACAAGGTTTGGGAACTTGTCCCAAAACCTAGGAAGCATCCCATTATTGGAACTAAATGGGTGTTTCGAAATAAACTTAATGAATGCTGGGTTAGTGACTCGTAACAAAGCCCAATTGGTTGCTCAAGGCTATAACCAAGAGGAAGGCATTGACTACGACGAAACTTATGCTCCGGTTGCTCGTCTTGAATCCATTTGTATGCTATGTGCTTTTGCTTGTGTTAATAATTTTAAACTCTTTCAAATGGATGTTAAGAGTGCTTTTCTAAATGGTATTATTAAAGAGGAAGTTTATGTAAAACAACTCCTGGCTTTGAAGATTTTCAATTTCCTAATCACGTGTTCAAACTCCACAAAGTCCTTTATGGCCTCAAACAAGCTCCTCGTGCTTGGTATGAGCGCCTTAGCTCCTTTCTTGTTTCACACAATTTTTCTAAGGACAAAGTCGACACGACACTTTTTATCAAATCCTATAATGGCACTCTTTTATTGGTTCAAATTTATGTCGATGACATTATTTTTGGTTCTACTAACAATATACTTTGTGTAGATTTTGCTAAAGTAATGCAGAAAGAATTTGAAATGAGCATGATGGGTGAACTATCATTCTTTTTGGGCTTACAAATCAAACAAGGACCCAAAGGGACCTTCATCAATCAAGCAAAATATACAAAGGATCTCCTCAAGCATTTCGAACTTGACTCATCCAAATCAATAAGGACTCCTATGGCAACAACAACAAAGCTTGACAATGATGAAGATGGCACATTGGTCGACATTCGTAAGTATCGAGGTATGATCGGTAGTTTACTTTATCTAACTGCTAGTCGTCCTGATATCATGTTTAGTGTATGTCTTTGTGCACGATATCAAGCAAATCCAAAGGAATCGTACTTATGTGCCGTCAAATATATTTTTTGATATCTTAAAGGCACCGTTAACATGGGCCTTTGGTATTTAAAATCTTCATCCTTTGAGCTTCACGGCTTCTTGGATGCAGATTTTGCCGGATGTAAGATTGACCAAAAAAGTACTAGCAGCACATGTCAATTCCTTGGGAAATCCTTAGTATCGTGGTTTAGTAAGAAACAAAATTTTGTTGCTCTTTCAACCACTGAGGTCGAGTATATTGCAGCCGGTTGCTGTTGTGCACAAATTCTTTGGATGTCATAAACACTTATAGATTATGGCATTTCTCATACTTGCACCCCTATTAAATGTGATAACACTAGCTCAATCAATCTCACAAAAAATCTGATTTGTCACTCATGCACGAAGCTCATTGAAATTTGATACCATTTTCTTCGTGACCATCAACAAAAGGGGGATATCCGCCTTGAATTTATTGACACTACTTATCAGTTAGCCTATATTTTCACCAAATCACTCCCGGAGGATCGCTTCGTTTTTCTTTGCCAAGAATTGGGCATCTTAAATTTTGACTCATAGTTCTTCTCGGCCGGCACACCGACGGTATACTGCGGTATACCGATTCGCGGCGGACTGCTTTGTCATAGCAGCTCCGGGCACCACCACTCTTATGTTCCCTCTTTATTTTCTTCTTCCTTCTTAACTACCCATCACATCCATCATCTCCCCATTAATACCCAACTCTTCCCAATACCCTAACATCCCATCCTCATTAATATCCATCTCTTCCTCTCCCTCATTAACTCCTCCATTATCTCCATTTCAAAACCACCACTCTTTCTACTTCTTCTCTATAACCGTTCCCACCTCTTTTCCTTCCCAACAACTCTTTAAAACCCACTTTCTTCCTCATTCTCTTCTTCATTTCAAAACCCTACTTCCTCCTTCACCCTTCTTCCTTTCTTCCATGGCTACCAACAAGCACCCCCGTTCCTCCTCCACCACTTTCAATCCCTTCACTCCTGTACCTCTGCCCAATGGCTTTGACCAGAGGATCTTCACATCTTCCTTGGCTGCCGATTCTTGGTTCCAGTACTTCGTACACCATAACATCTTCAAAGGCCGTGCCATCAACTGGAACCTCTTCCCCGGCCATGTTTCTCTCTTCGATGAGGCCGATCTCTCTTCCCTCCTTCAGTGTCAGGTGCTTGTCTACCCCGCCACCGTGTGTTTGTTCTACTGCAACATGGTTCCTGACATCGAGAATGACGCCATTGAGACGATGGTCAACGATCGCCATTTCCGCCTGACGGCTCGTGACATCGCTAGCATTCTCGACATCCCAGACAGAGGAGAGGCTCTGCCGGGCTTGGCTGCTCTTTATCCTTCAGTGGAGTGCTCCATTGACGACTTCTGTGCTATCATATGCAAGGGCCTAAACCCTCTTGCTATCCTGGCCCTTTCCGCCCAGCTGGAGCCGTCCTATTACGAGCTCTATAGGATCGTGTGCCATACCCTCTATCCCAAGGGCGGCAACTATGATGCCATCACCGCTGATGCCCTGGTTTACATGTATTTCCTCTATTCGAAGAAATCTTGGTCTTTCCCTGAGACTCTTCTAAATGCCTTCTTCGGCGTCCTGCCCGCGGGGAAGCAGAATCTCTACTATGGTTCCTTCATCACTCTCATCTTGGAACCAAAACAAGTCAACCTCTCCCTTTGCTACTCGAACGGCGTCCCATCCTTCCTTGCTGTCTCTCGTTTCCTCGGTGGTGGTGCCTCCACATCTCGTGCCTACTCCTCCCAAGAGCCGCTAGCTTCAACTCCTGCTGTACCCGCCTCTACTCCTCATACCTTCGGCCGCTACATGTCGCTGACCTAGCAGCATTTCGACATGTGTATGGCTCAGGCAGAGGAGCAGACGCGGGCCCATACTCGTGGACTTGGAACCCTGATCCAATCCCGCTTCCATGACCAGGCATATTTCATTCAGCGCACCCTTCAGGACCGGAATGCATTTCTGGATCTGAATCTTCAGGATCTGATGTACCAGGTCTCCCGCTTTTCTGATCCTAATGCCTATGGCTTTATGTACCCGGACGGCATTGATCCTTTTGGTGCTTTCCACCGGGCTCAGGATGGAAGGGATGATCCGGCCGATGAGTAAGGATGGTTTCCTTGTGTTAGTGATGTCGAATAAGTGGTTGTCTTTTTTTTGTGGTTCTATGTCTTTTGAGGTCCTTCGGGGACCAGTGTTTGGGTGTTTTTAGTTTTGTGCAGTCCTGCGGGGACTTGATATATGTTTCTTTTATTGTCTTGTTAACTCTCGTAGAGGAAAGTTTTTATCAGTTCTTATGTAGTGTTTTCTGACTTGTCACGTATGTATCCAATTTCCAACTTTTTATCTATCAATGCATGCTTTTATCTATAATATTGTGTTCCATATTCAATGCTTTTTTTATATATATTTCCATCTTTGACTAAGTGACAAAGGAGGAGAAAACGTATTGAGGGGAAGTTGTCTACCAACGGGGGAGTCACTCCCTGAAGATGCTATCTCTCTATTTTGTCAATTATCAAAATAGGGGAGATTGTTGGCACATTTTATTTTGATAATATTAACAGCATCTTCGTAGTTCATTTTTTTCTGTTTATCAGATTGACATCATTCAGAAGCTCTACTACATAAAGTCTGTCCATTCAAGATTACCAACCATTGTCTTGAAGACTGAAGCAAAGACCGACGTTCCTTGAAAAGACGGCTCTCTACACTTCAAGATTTTGAGTCTGTACAAGGTCTAGGTCTTTCTGTAAACACTTAAGGTTGGATGACAAAACTAAAAGCTTTCAAATTCCTCAGTCAAAAATTAATATATATCTTATAGAACGGCATACCGGCGGTATGCTCCGGCATACCGGCGATATACCGTTTTATTGACCATAAAACTTTCTGTGAGAAATGTCGGCATACCGACGGTATGCTCCGGCATACCGACGGTATACCGTTTTGTGGACCATAAAAAGTTCTGTGACAAACATCGGCATACCGACGGTATGCTCCGGCATACCGACGGTTTACCGTTTTATTTGCCTCAAAAATGTTCTGTGATAATTATCGACATACTGACGGTATACTCCGGCATACCGGCGGTATACCATTTTGTGAGCCATAAAACATTCTGTGACAAACATCGGCATACCGACGGTATGCTCCGACATATCGACGGTATACCGTTTTGTTTATCACAAAATATTCTGTGACAAACATCGGTATACCGACGGTATACCGGGTTACAAAATTTGATTTTTGAATGGCAAACACTAGCATTAATGGCTAGCATTAAATGCTCCCAACGGATATAATTATGACCGTTGCTGTTCGACCGGCATACCGACAGTATACCGGTCAGGTTGTATCCAGGAGCATTAAATGCTACCTACTCTTGAAGAGCACAAAGGTGTTAGGAATAAATACAAGAAATCTCTAAAAGAGGTTGATGCTCTTCAACTTGAAGTAGAGAGACTCTCTAGCATCTTTATTGATATAAAAAGAAAATCTCCCGCTTCTGACACAGATGAGATAGAGTCTTTGCGACTCAAGTTTCAAGAATCCCTTATCACCATCAAGAAAAAGGATGATGAGATTCAATCCCTCAGAAAGGGCTTATGAATTTGCTATGCATAAAGTTCAAGATGCTAATAGAAGAGAATATGATACTTCTATTATGTATAATGATCTTCTTATACAGAGTAAGAAACTAGGTAATAAGAACACTACTCACACACAAACTCTAAGACACCTCCACACTCATCACAATGCTAGTCATACTTCTTACATGAACACTACACACAAGTCCTATTCTAACACAAGGAAAGGACCATTTGTTAAGAAAAATACTTCGCATCATGCTTTTTATTATCATCATCCTAATACTAATGATAGAAATCCTCGTACTAGAGATTCACATATGCATGATACTCACACGTCTTCTTCTAAATCATCTATGATTTGCAACTACTGTGGCTTGCTTGGACATACGACCAATTATTGTCATACAAGGAAACTAGTTGATAAGAAAGTTTACAAATGGGTTCCTAAGACTAACACTCAAGGACCCATACGATCATGGGTACCAAAATATTCATCTTCAACTTATGTTGTAGGTGAAGAGTCCTTCTCATGCTAGAAGCAAGTGGATTCTCGATAGCGGTTTGTTTACAGCACATGACCGGGGATGCTTCATTATTTACAACGCTATCGATGAAGAAGGAAGGACACGTCTCCTTTGGTAACCATCTTAAAGGTCACATTATAGAAAATGGTAATATTGGTTCCCCTCCTTATCCTTGTATTAAGAATGTGTCTTGTTACTAATCTTAAACACAATCTTCTTAGTATTAGTCATCTTACCGATAATGGTTATGATATCAAGTTTGTTAAGCTTAAATGTTTCATTACCGATAGTTCAAGTGGATCTATTGTTTATGAAGGCATTAGAGAAAACAATATCTATATTTTATATCTTGTCGAAGACACCAACAATGACAGGTGCTTAGTTGCTAAGAATGATGAAAGTTGGCTTTGGCACATGAGGCTCGGACACACCAACATGGATACCATTTCTCATCTTGCCACCAAGAAGCTTATAAGAGGACTCCCAAGTATCCCTTTCAAAAAGGATATGGTGTATGAAGAATGCGAGAAAAGTAAGTTGACCAAGTCATCCTTCAAATCCATCAACTCTGTGAGTACCACTAGACCTCTTCAACTTATTCATATGGATCTTTTTGGTCCTAGTAGAGTTGCTAGTCTTGGAGGCAAGCTTTATGCTTTTGTTTTGGTTGATGATTTTTCGAGATTTACTTGGGTTATTTTTTTTGCTTGCAAAAGTGATACTTTTCGTGAATTTGTTGCTTTTTGTAAACATGTTCAAAATGAGAAAGGTTTTTCTATTAACAAGATTAGAAGTGATCATGGAGGAGAATTTGGCAATGTCGATTTCAAAAGATTTTGTGAAAAGATTGGTTTGGGACATGATTTTGCTTGTCTACGAACTCTTCAACAAAATGGTGTTGTGGAGAGAAAGAATAGAACACTTAGCGATATGGTCCGGGTTATGTTAAACCAATATAAGCTCCCCCAATATTTTTGGGCGGAAGCCGTTAACACGGCATGTCATATTATAAATAGGGTCTTGATTTGACCTATTTCTAAAAAGACTCCTTATGAGCTTTGGTTTGACAAAATTCCCTCTATTGAATATTTTAAAGTTTTTGGATGTAACTGTTTTATTTTGAATACCAAGGATAACCTAGGCAAGTTTGAAGAAAAAGCCTATGAAGGAATATTCTTTAGATACTCTACTCATATTAAAGGTTTTCGTGTTTTTAATAAAAGAAGTCCTGTTGTCAAGAGCCAATCAATGTCTCTTTTAATGAACTTAACTCTTCTACATTCTCCTCTTCCGATGATATTGATGACATCTCGTTTGGGTTGGAGAACTCCTCTATTGGAGATCGTCCTTCTTCATCTAACAATGAAGTTGTGACTCCTCCAACAAAAGAGTCCCCACCACTCGTGCCTCCTCAAAAAGATCTCCCAAAAGAATGGAGATTTGTCACCAATCATCCTAAGGAGCTTATCATTGGGGATCCTTCTTCCAGTGTAAGCACTAGATCCTCCACTCGTGATCTTTGTGCAAACGTGGCTTTTATCTATCAAATAGAGCCTAAAAATATTAATGATGCTTTTCATGATGAATTTTGGATGATAGCGATGCAAGAAGAGGTAAATTGGCCTTAAGGGGGTAGATTTGTCACCACCACTTTTCTAAATTGGAGTATTTTAGTAATTGTGTGATAATTCAAATTTTTTGATTATTTTATTATTAACTGATTGGTGTTTTGGTTTTGAGTAGTGCTTTTGGTAGTAGCAATGGTTTAACCTTAGTTAGCCCTGATTAGAAGACTAACCATGTGATTAGAATCCTAGTTAGCTAATTAGATTTTAAATTAGAGCATTAGTCCAATTTAGGAAACAATTTAATGCATTTTTAGGCTATTTTAATAGGAAAAATTTTGGCCTTTTTGCTAATGAGCTTTACATGGACTTTAACTTGCATTATGGCCCATAGCAAACCCTAACCTAACCCTAGCTAACCCCTGGCCGGCCACAAACAGCAGCCCCCCTCTTTATGTGCAAAATATTATAGCCGTCAAGTTTCTCAAACCCTAGAAATTGTACTCCTCTTACAAAAGTCCAACTTTCTCATTTCTCATCCAAATCCATCCAAATGAAGTGCATTGCGATTGTTGGGAGGAGAGGAACCTGCTGGAGACTTGCTAGGAAGGGATCGGAGGCGTTAGACAAAAGGAAATCGGCATCGACGCGTTTGGAGGCTCGTTTCATTGAGATATTGACTCTCAATAGGTAAACCTCTCTAAACACCTGTAAATTCTGATTTTTCTTCGTAGATGCATCCATATAGGTACCCTGGACCTGTACAAAAAGTTTGGTAGGTTTTCGTATTCGTTTGATAGGCGTATCGAATGCGTATCGGTGTATTGGGACACGGGTTCGACGAAATACCGCTTAGAATTGAAAGTTCGTATTTTTTTATTCCGTTTTCACGAATTTTTTGTTGTATATATTTGAAAAAACTTTTGTGAAGATGGATGTCGATTTGACACATTTTTGGTGTCCAAATAGGACACGGACACGCGTGCACGAGGCCCGTGCACTGCCCCATGCGTGTCCTGCTGTTCGAGTGCCATAACTCAACACACAGGACACAGTTTTGCGTGAAATTTTATGTATACGTGGGGGCAACCTCTTCCCACATGCTCCTAAAATTTTACGACGTTTCGTGGAGCGTGCACGGAGGAATTGAAGCCGCACGGGTTCAGCTGAACTATGCACGCGCGCAGAAAATGCTGCTGACACGGTGTAACTCCCTAAACCTAATTTTGTGAATTTCAGGAATTATTTTTCCTAAATGACTATTGGAAGGAACAATTTTTGTTTTCTAAAAAAATTAATTTCCTTAAAGATAGTTTATTACTTAACTATATTTCAAATATTCAATTTTTCTATATAAGCTTGATTATATTCTGTGTATTCATTTTGAGTCAATTAATTCATTCAATTGATTTTTGTGATTGTTAGACTGTTACAGTGATGATATTACTTTTAGTAAGTAAGTGAGGGATTAGTTAGTACTAAATAGTTTTAACTTTTAACTAATAAATGAATTGTTTAATTAGTAAATTAGTTTGTTAATTAATTATTAATAAGATTATTTGTTTACTTTCAGCAGTACAGTTTTCCCTGTTAGTTAGTTAGCTAATTATTTATTTGATTAATTAGCTGGAGCCATTTAAATGGAGACTAACTAATTCTATTAGAACAGTTACAATTCTGTTACTAGTCTGCTTTACCACCCTCAGATCTGTCTATAATTACATACATTGCCACTGTCCTATCTTAGGTAACACCCCCAGATCTACACCTATGCACAGCATTGCCACCTAATATTTTAATATAAATACTGACACTGTTAGAGCACAGTTTTCCACACACTTCACTGACACACATCACAGTATAGTCGCATCATTACTCTCTCTCTCTCCACTCTTTCTCTCTCCTCTCTGTTACTGGCCATCTCCGGCCACCGAGCATCACCCCCACAGTTCTGCCCGGCCTATCGCCGCTCCGACACCACCATCCACCAACGGAGAGCCACCGCTCACCGTCATCCACAACTGGAGCTCCACCCCGCACTCGACCAGAACCGCTCCGACTTCACTGAGAGCCGAGCTCTGCCACAACCAGACCGTTCTCGCTGACCGGGTTCACTACGAGCCATCGTCGGAGACTGCTGACCGACCTCGACTGTAGAGCCGACCGCCTCGAAGACCATGCCTTCTTGTGTGACGTGCCGAGCCTTGAAGACCGTGCACGTCCCTTCGAAGTTTGCATGCCTCTTCGATCCTCGTGATGCTGCCTCGATCCCGGAGCTGGCCCTTCGATGTTCGAGCCATCGTCTCCTTGGAAGTTTAGCCGACCGACGGAGGACTGAGTCACCGTCGCCTTCGCCACTGCAGAACCGAATCTGAGCTGATCACATCTCGGCATCACCGAAGCTACTATCGGGAAGTTCCACCACCGGATCTAGCCGCCTAGAGCTAGATCGACGTCAGCGCCGTTCGAATCAAGGTGTCACAACCCGCACCCCTTTTTTTAAACGGATACGAGACGTGTCCAAGCCAGCCTACGCCGCAGTGTCGACGGTAGAACGCTGTCACGGCCATGAAGATCAAAATCACAAATAATGCTCATTCACATAATTAATTTAACTTACAATGATCACAAGTTTTACATTTATAGAAAAATATAAACTTGTGCAAATAAATGAATGACTACAATTCAACTATCTAGCTAGTCTCTAGGCTTTTGTCTGCAAGTATTCCCGTCACATCCCAAGCTAAGTGAATCCACGGCTAACCTGAAAAATGTTGGTTTCCAGCCAGGAATGGAACGAGCACAATTCACTGAATGCAATTTCAAATAAAGAAAATGACTATACAACAGAGGTTAGACATCAATTACATGTTTTGAAAATAAACAGGAAATACGGAAAACCAATAGCAAATAAATAGACACAAAATACTTTCCCCAACTGTTAGAAGTACCTTTGATATGTGATCGGTCTCAGGACAATTATGCGACACGGTCTGCACGGTCTAAAGTTACACGGTCTACAGTTACACGGTCTACAGTTAATATTACAGTAAAGAAACATAGTCTACAAAATAATAATTACGAACTACACAGTTTAAATGCAATAATAATCACGGTCTACACTGTCTACTTTGCAATAAATAAATCACTGTCTACACTGTCTACAAGAAATAAATAAATCACTGTCTACACTGTCTACAAGAAATAAATAAATTACTGTCTACACTGTCTACAAGAAATAAATACAATAATAAATACGGTCTACACGGTCTAAGGTCAGATCACACATCGTTGGTACTTCTTGTTGACACAAAGTCACAGTCAACCAAATATTGATAGAATTGACTAAATAATACTTGTGATAATTTAATACGACACATGAAGACTACAACCAGCTCAAGTCAGACGACAGCCCAGTTTTGCATTACAAATCATTTTTGAGTCTGTATTTTATAAATTTATTGAGTCTAGACTTATGTAAACTGAGTTGTGCTGAGCTCTTGAGACTTAACCTATACCCTACCCAAAATCCAAAAGCTCCACATACATCCAAACAAGCCCATTGGATCAAAGACCTATTCTGTGCTCTGGAGACAGAGTTCGGGCCGAACTCTGCCTCCACACAGAGTTCGGGCCGAACTCTGTCCCCTAAAAATTAGCACCCTAATTTTTAGGGTTGGCTGGTTGCTAGTTGTCCAACGGCCAAATATTTAAAAATTCCTACCAGAATTCTGGCTGAATTCTGCCTACTGGTATCCTATAAATAGGCCATAAATTCTCTCATTTTCAATCATCCAATCTTCTCTTCTCTTCTCTCTAAAGCTCAATACAAGCCATACCCTTCTTCATCTACTAGCCACAAGCTCCCTAAGCCTCAAGTGCTTAGCATTTTTTCAGTTAGAAGTTTGTGCAAGAGTTCAAGAAGTCTCTTAAAAAATTCCAAGCATCACCATTGCGATCTTTGTAAGAAGTTGACATGCTCTTCTGAAGAAAAGGCACGGGGTGTAACTACTATTTCACAAATAGTAGATTTAATCTTGAGCTAGAGTTCTCAGGCCTGGACTAGTCCTCCACGAGGGAAACCAGGTTAAAATCGGCTGTGTTTGCGTATGCTTTCTTGCTCCTTATTTATTTCCGCATTTACGCTGATTAATTTTAGCTTGTGAAAGAGTTTATTTTTTAATTGGCTATTATCGCTATAAACTCTATTCACCCCCCTCTAGAGTTGCCATCTGTTCTTCAATTGGTATCAGAGCTCGATTCTCTCAACAAGGACATCCTAGAGCTGATCCATGGCAACCACACAATCCTTGATTTCCAATCACGGTGAAGGACAGTCCACTCATAGGCCTCCCCTATTTGATGGAACTAACTACACATATTGGAAAACAAGGATGAGCTTTTATCTCAAGTCGCTAGACTTTGACCTGTGGACTATCATCACCGATGGTTACAAAAAGCCCTCCAGGATAGTTGTCAATGGTGATCTCATCGAGAAATCACATGACAAATATTCTGACGAGGAGAAGAAATAGGCAAGTCTAGATACGAGAGCTATTAATGCATTATTCTGTGCTATAGACAGGAATGAGTTCAACAGGGTCTCAACATGCACCACCTCTCACGAAGTATGGAGACTTCTAGAAGTGACGCATGAGGGAACCACCCAAGTCAAGGAATCAAAGATAAGCTGTCTCACTCAAGAATATGAGGCTTTCAAGATGAAGCCAAATGAGACGATCACGCAAATGTTCACAAGATTCCTCGACATCATCAATCCCCTATCTTCGCTCGGCAAACAATACTCAAATCACGAGAAGATTCGCAAGCTACTTAGGGGGCTACCAAAGATTTGGAACCCTAAGGTGACAGCCATCATAGAAGGAAATGATCTCACAACCATGTCCATGGAAACCTTGATGGAAAAGCTGATGACTCATGAGCTTGACCTCAAGGACTTCGAAGAGCCTGCTCCTAAGGCTAAGGAGATCGCACTCAAAGCTCACCGACGGAGGGTTGACCCCGAAGAGACGGATGACGATAACTCAGAAGGTGATGATCAACTCTCCTTGTCTGCAACTTCAAGAAATTTCTTCGCTTCAACCGAAGAAAGAAGGAACCACAAGAAGACGATGAAGAAGAGCCAACCTGCTACGGTTGTAAGAAGACGGGACACGTCCGAAACGACTGTCCATACTTAAAGAAGAGCAACCGTTATGAGAAACCATACAAGAAGACTTCCTCAAAGAAATATGCCAACATGAGCATTTGGCATGAAAACGAAGCGAGTGAATCCGAGGAAGAAAAGGACTCTCCTTAAGACACTGCAAACGTGTGCCTAATGGAAACGTCCGACAAGGTATCAAACGAAACTCTTGATGACTTCACTTTTGATGAACTTGGTGGTGCTTTTACTGATTTACTTGATGATCATAAAAAGGTCATTGGTAAATATAAACATGCCAAGAAAAAGATCAAAAGTCATGAAGTCGAAATTCAAAGACTTTCTTTACTGCTTGATAACATTAGGGACACTTCATCCACGGATGTCACAAATAAGGTATCTAAGCTTAAAATAAGCTTACATGATGCCGAAGCACGCATTAAACAACAAACACAAGAAATCACAGCAGTCAACGCGAAGCTTGCAGAAGAAAAGAGTAGACACAAAATTTCTATTACTAAGATACATGGTTTGAATGCTAAGGTTACTGAACTGCAGGCTGTCTCCAAGAAATTAGAGACTAAATTGGGAAAACAGGTTGCTCAACCTCAAACCCAATCACATGAGACACACACAAAGCATGACACTACTCATACTAGTCAAACACGTCATCCACCTGTAGCTCATAATCATGCTTACATATACACACACTTTCATAATGCACACAAACCACATGCACGTAGAAATAATCATCATACTACACATAGATACAACCATCAGTATGTTGCACAAAATCACCATCACTCTACACATAGACATCATCACCATGCTATTCCATATAGACATCATCACCATGCTACTCCTTATAGACATTATCACCATACTGCTCCACATTACTGTACATATAGACATCATCACCATGCTAACTCTACATATCATCATGCTACTCCACATCACTCTACTCATAGACATCATATGCATACTCCTAACATAAATAGGAATGCTGTATGTACTTATTTTGGTTTACATGGACATATTTCACCACAATGTAGAATTAGAAGATTAGTAGATAGAAAGATATGCATGGTTTCCAAAAACTAACTTTTTAGGACCCTCAAGAACATGGGTACCAAAGGTCACATCTACTCTTGATGTAGGTGGACCTTTCCTCCTCAACTAAGAGTAAGTGGATTCTCGATAGTGGATGCTCGCGGTATATGATGGGAGACGCAAATCTTTTCGTATTACTATCGATGAAGAGAGAAGGATATGTATCCTTCGGTAACAACCTAAAAGGGTATATTATAGGTAATAGTATTATTGGTTATCCTCCCTCTCCCGTAATAAAGGATGTCTGCCTAGTGACCGAGTTAAAGCATAACCTGCTCAGCATTAGTCATCTTGCTGACCATGGATATGACATTAACTTTGGACAAAACAAATGCCTTATTTATGATAGGTCAACGGGAGACATTGCTTTTGAAGGGTAAGAGAGGATAATACTTATATTTTTTATTTGTCTATAGATACTAACAATGCAGGTAGATGCCTATATGCTCACAAGGATGAAAGATTATTATGGCACCAGCGTCTTGGTCATGCCAACATGGATACTATATCCAGGCTATCGACTAAGAAGCTAGTTAGAGGCTTGCCCGACATCACATTCAAAAAGAACACGGTATGTGCCGAATATGAATTGAATAAGGCAACCAAGTCCTCATTTCATTCCATTAACTCTGTAAGTACTACTAGACCCCTGCAACTACTCCATATGGATTTATTTGGCCCTAGTAGAGTAGCCAGTCTTGGTGGAAAACTCTACGCCTTTGTTATTGTTGATGATTTTTCTAGATTTACTTGTATTTTCTTTCTTACAAATAAAAGTGATGCTATTTCGGTTTTCAAGATTTTTGTTAAGAAAGTTCAAAACGAAAAAGGCTACATGATTACTCGAATCTGAAGTGATCATGGAGGCGAATTCGAAAATTCTGATTTGGAAAGTTTTGTGATTCTAATGGTTTTGATCATGAGTTTTCTTGTCCAATAACTCCTCAACAAAATGTGTTGTGGAGCGGAAGAATAGGACTCTTGGCGATATGGCTAGAGTCATGTTGAACAAGTTTTTACTTCCGAAATACTTTTGGGCTGAAGCTGTCAGTACAGCATGCCACATTTTAAATAAGGTGCTTATTCGTCCTATTACAAAGAAAAAACCCTATGAGCTTTGGTTTGGGAGAACCCCAAATATTTTTTATTTTAGAGTTTTTGGTTGTAGATGCTTTATCCTTAACACCAAAGATAACTTAGGCAAATTTGATGCCAAAGCTGACGATGGTATTTTCCTTGGCTATGCTGCCAAGAGCAAGGGATATAGAGTTTTTAACAAACGCTCATTAATTGTGGAAGAGTCTACAAATGTGACTTTTGATGAAGATAACAGTGCAGCAGCTACTCTTGATGATGATGTTGAGCCATTAACTTCTACTCCAATGAATACCACAACCGAAACCAATTCTCTGGAGGGCTTGCCAAAGAAATTCTCTTTCAAGCCGTCACATCCAGAAAATTTGGTAATAGGTGAGGTTTCACGTGGAGTAACTACTTGATCATTATTAAGAGACTCTATTGCTAGCACTACCTTTATTTCACAAATTGAGCCGAAAAACATTTTAGAAGCTTTTAGTGATGAATTTTGGATTTCTGCTATGCAAGAGGAACTCAACCAATTCGAGAGGAGCCAAGTATGGAAACTCGTTCCTAGACCGGCTAATCACTCGATCATTGGTACTAAATGGGTTTTTAGAAACAAAGTGAATGAAGATGGTTCAGCCACACGCAACAAAGCACTCTAGTAGCCCAAGGATACAACCAAGAGGAAGGTATCGACTACGATGAGACGTATGCTCCTGTTGCTAGATTGGAATCCATTCGGATGCTTTGTGCATTTGCAAATTTTTAAATTTTCAAATTATTTCAAATGGATGTTAAAAGTGCTTTCTTGAATGGATTTATTAAGGAGGAAGTTTATGTGAAACAACCTCCTGGCTTTGAAAATCACAAATTTCCCGACCACGTGTTCAAGCTAAAGAAAGCGCTGTATGGCCTCAAACAAGCCCCTAGAGCTTGGTATGAACGGCTAAGCAATTTCTTGCTCGAGAAAGATTTTTCAAAAGGGAAAATTGACACCACACTTTTCATAAAATCTTTCAAAGACACTATTCTTTTAGTACAAATATACGTAGATGATATTATATTTGGTTCTACTGATAAAACCCTCTGTCAAGATTTTGCCAAGTGTATGCAGACCGAGTTTGAGATGAGCATGATGGGGGAGCTCAAATACTTTCTTGGACTGCAAGTCAAACAAATGTCAAATAGAACTTTTATCTGTCAATCGAAGTATACAAAGGACATGCTGATGAAAATTGACCTTGACAAAGTCAAACCAATCAGCACTCCAATGGCTACTATAACTAAACTAGAACCAGATAAAAGCGGCAAACCCATGGACCAACGTAAGTATCGAGGTATGATAGGCAGTCTACTCTATTTAACTGCTAGTCGTCCTGATATTATGTTTAGCGTTTGCCTGTGTGCTAGATATCAAGCAAATCCTAAGGAATCACACATGACTGTTGTTAAGCATATCTTTCGATACCTTAAAGGTACGGTTACAGTGGGCATATGGTATCCCAAGTCAATATTATTTGACCTCATTGGTTACTCTGATGCTGATTTCGTCGGATGCAAGGTCGACCGTAAAAGTACGAGCGGTACATGTCATTTATTATGAAAGACTTTAGTCTCTTGGTTTAGCAAGAAGCAAAATTTTATCGCACTATCCACAACAGAAGCTGAATACATCATAGCTGGGCGGTGTTGTGCACAAGTTCTGTGGATAAAGCAAACCCTTGAAGACTACAATTTATCTTTTATGCACATTCCAATCTTTTGTGACAACACTAGTGCTATAAATCTCACTAAGAATCCTATTTGTCACTCACGCACGAAGCACATTGAAATACGTCACCACTTTTTGCGTGTTCATCAGCAAAATGGCACGATTAACTTAGAATTTATTGACACTGATCATCAGTTAGCAGATTTCTTTACAAAACCATTATCCGAAGAGCGCTTCAATTTTCTTTGTCATGAACTTAGAATTTTGGATGAAGCTGTTATAAATTAAAATAAACCTGCGTAAATATCGAGTATGTTGTGATTCTCTTATGATAAACTTGCTATGGGTACAAGCCGAAAGGGCCCTTCTGACAATAAGGCGTAAAAGCCTAAGCGACACGGTGCACTAGTCCTCAGGACTACCGCTAGCTGGGATCCGGCCCCTGCAGCTAACCCATGGCAGCTTCAAAATATTGAATTATGATATAATTCCTTGTTTATTACACGGTTCATTTTATTTATCACTGGCTGACATACTAATTTTTCAACTTCACCTTGCTGCTTCGAGTTTACTCTCTGTCATTCTTTTTTTATCACTTGGATCTTTCCTTGTATTTTTACTCATGTTATTTCGGTCTTTCTTACTTAACCAATTTTCAGCCTAATTCCAGTTCTGTCACCAGAATCCAGAATTCGAGCCGAACTCTGCCCTTACCAGAGTTCGGGCCGAATTCGGTCTGGCTGTTCCAGAACTGGGAACAGCCACAGCCGTTGATCAAATTATAGATCCAATGGCCCATATTTATTCCGACCAATTGAAACCCTTCTCTTATATTCGGGATCTTCTCCTTTTTCTCCTCCACTGCCACCTTTTCCACTTCTCCAAACTCTTTTTCTATAAACCCTAACCCTAATTTCTCCCTTCTAGAGCTCATCTCTTCCCCAAACTCAAGGAGAAGGCCTCTCTTTCAATTCTCTTTCATTGTTCATCACTACTTTGAGGTATAATTCAATACTTTTCTATATCTCAATTTCCTTCATTATCTTTATTGTGTCATGGCTCCACGTTTGTTCAATCGCGGGAAGAGACTTCGGACCAAGGGAGCATCCTCGTCGAATGCTCCTCCTCGCGTTGAACCGCCCGTTGCACCACCCGTTGCACCGGCCGTTGAACAACAACCACCTATCCATCCGTTGTTCAATCCTCCACGTCCACATGACCCAAACACTTTTGACGACCGAATATTTGTATCACTCGACGTATCAAATGATTGGTTTAGTAATTTTCGGACACGTTCGGTGTTTGCGGGACACCCTATCAATTTTACTATTTTCTCTCAATATGATGCACTTTTTTATGACCTTTGCCTTGATGAACTTGTCACCACAAACTCGGTCATTTATCGTAGTACTATTCAAATGTTCTACTGCAACCTAACCCATGATGATACACATATTTATTCACGGGTTGCGGGAATTGATATCTCTTTTGACGATTTCGATTTAGTCGAATACCTTGAACTCCAAGAGCCAAACTCATGGAAAAAGCTTATTGAAGCTCGATCATTTCAATTTCCCGATGGGTCTTCACTTGAAAGCTTCAAGGACGACTTGTGTACCCCGAACACGCGTCCTCATAAGCTTTTAGCTAAATATCTCAATCCCTATTTCTATGAACTTCATCGGATTATCTTTTACACCATTCTACCCAAAGTGGGTTCTACCGATGAAGTCACCTACTTTGAAATCTCGGCTTTATATCACCTCCACTTTTATGTACCATTTAATCTTCCATGTACAATGATGGATTGGATAATTAATTCTAGGAAGAAATCAAGATCCTTGGTTTATACATTATATCTTCCTATGATATTTCGTGCGTTTCATGTAACCCTTGATGAGTGTCCATTCTTACCTACCCCTGCCTTCCTCTCTAAGGCAAGGAGGCTTCAGGCGGCCGTTGGCTCACCAGTCGTGTCTGAGCATTCTGATGATGAGCCAGATGCCCCTCCTTTGGGACAGGATCCTCCTCCTCCTCCTGCCACTCTCGAGTCTCTTCAGACCATGCTCCACGATCGTTTCACCTTGGAGGATGATCGCTGGACTCAGCTGGATTACGGGACTACCCTACAGATGAGTGCCATCAGTAACTCGCTGTACGATATTCGGTACTCCATGTCTCGCCATCCTTCCATGCCTATCCCTATGGAGCGGGACCCCGGTCGTGAGGGCTATCGTATCGACGACCCTTGGGTCATTCGCTACTTGGATCCAGATGCAGCCTTCGTGAACCCTCGTCGTTCCTTTACTGATCCATCAGACGACGCTGGGCCTTCACGTGCTCGATAATGGATATGGACTGCTATGTGTTGCCGCTGCTGAGGATCATAGCTTATGTTTCTTTCTGCACTTTGGATTTTAGTTACTTTTATGCACTTTTGATTGTATTAGACTTATTATGAGTTGTGACTCTTGAGATATTTAGTTGTTATATCAGTTTATATGCAGTTTCTTCTCTTATCTTTTGGTGTGTTTGTTAGTTATTAATTGTTTATCGTTAATTGCTAAATAACAAAAGGGGGAAGATATTTGTATATTCTATATTATTTTTTGTCTCTGTATCTGTGCTTTTGGGAGAATATTCTTATCAGGCCAACAGGATTCAAAGCAATGAATACGGGGGAGCTATTTTTTAAGCTCGGCATTGATTATGGGGGAGCTATGCTTTTTGTCCTTAAATATGTCCAGGTATGAATATTGAATATACAATTATTATTTTGTCAATTATCAATATGGGGGAGATTGTTGACACAAAGTCACAGTCAACCAAATATTGATAGAATTGACTAAATAATACTTGTGATAATTCAATACGACACATGAAGACTACATCCAGCTCAAGTCAGACGACAGCCCAGTTTTGCATTACAAATCATTTTTGAGTCTGTATTTTATAAATTTATTGAGTCTAGACTTATGTAAACTGAGTTGTGCTGAGCTCTTGAGACTTAACCTATACCCTACCCAAAATCCAAAAGCTCCACATACATCCAAACAAGCCCATTGGACCAAAGACCTATTATGTGCTCTGGAGACAGAGTTCGGGCCGAACTCTGCCTCCATACAGAGTTCGGGCCGAACTCTGTCCCCTAAAAATCAGTACCCTAATTTTTAGGGTTGGCTGGTTGCTAGTTGTCCAACAGCCAAATATTTAAAAATTTCTACCAGAATTTTGGCCGAATTCTGCCTACTTGTATCCTATAAATAGGCCATGAATTCTCTCATTTTCAATCATCCAATCTTCTCTTCTCTTCTCTCTAAAGCTCAATACAAGCCATACCCTTCTTCATCTACTAGCCACAAGCTCCCTAAGCCTCAAGTGCTCAGCATTTTTTCAGTTAGGAGTTTGTGCAAGAGTTTAAGAAGTCGCTTGAAAAATTTCAAGCATCGCCACTGCGATCTTTGTAAGAAGTTGACATGCTCTTCTGAAGAAAAGGCACGGGGTGTAACTACTATTTCACAAATAGTGGATTTAATCCTGAGCTAGAGTTCTCAAGCCTGGACTAGTCCTCCACGAGGGAAACCAGGTTAATATCGACTGTGTTTGCGTATGCTTTCTTGCTCCTTATTTATTTTCGCATTTACTCTGATTAATTTTAGCTTGTGAAAGAGTTTATTTTTTAATTGGCTATTATCGCTATAAACTCTATTCACCCTCCTCTAGAGTTGCCATCTATTCTTCACTTCTCATTTCCGACTCAACAATTTATAATAGAAAATAATCACATAATCAATGGCCAATCAATGAAATATAGTGAAGATCAATATCGAAATGCAGACAATAAACTGTACTCGCCTGTGGTCATGTGCTGGTGTAACCGACAGTCTGAACTATTCAATGTGCCACAATAGTTAAAACCCGTACAACAGTTCCCGAAAGCTGAAATAAACATTACCAATTTTTTTAGAATAGTCAAATTAGATAGGATCGCCTGTCCTTAAGTCCAATTCTGGACACAGGGGCAAAACGGTAATTTTGGGCCAAAACCGTATCCGTCGTTGGACCCGCTTTGCACCGAAAAGCGTGCCAGAGTCAACGGTCTATAAAGTCGTCAAACTACATGTCTATGGATCCAATTTTCTGATACGAACCCAACCATATGTCCAGAGTTGGATTCCGGCGGGCCGTGCACAAAATCGCCCGTTGAATCGGACCGTAGGGCCCGCAAAACGGTGATCCAATCAACTGTCTCAGAATCGGACGAAACTTGGCATACAGGACCAAAAAAATGATACGGACCTGTTGACACAAGTTTCGTCTCGATCTGATGAGCGTGCACAAAGTAATTAAGAAATTTGCACAGGGGCCGATACGGTGAATTTCGACGGATACGCATCAAATTCGTCGCGCACACGCGACCAATTTGAATTTTGTCAAAGCCCACATGTCCACGAAGTCGATATGCAGCTTTCGATTCTTTTGGTTCGCGACCACGTCGCCCAGATTGGCGGGACGCACGTCGTATCGAGAGATTTTTCATAAATTTCTAATATTTCGAAAACAGTTTTTCCTAATCTTTGGAATCCGATTTCTCGACGTGTAGTCGATGAACCTAAATTCTGTAAACTGGGTTTCAGTGTCCTATAGGTTGTCTAGGACTTCCTTCACATAGAATTCTAAATATCTCTACGGCTTGGCGGCGATTTGCCTCCCAATATGGGTGTTTGGAATGATTTAGGTGTTCTGTTAAAACAGATTTTCGATGATTTCAACTCGATTTCTCTCGAGTCTCGGATCACTAAAAATCAAACTATTTAACAGGGATTTAAGAGGGTTATACCAAGTTCATACCAAATCGAACGGCTCGCAAAACGGTCCCCTGGAGGCGACGAAAAGTCACTGCGAGGACAGCCTCTTCGCAATACTGCTGCTGAGGTTTTCTCGTTGTCCAGCGCTGTCGGCCGCCGATGGCCTACCGGTCGTCGCCCCGGCGGTGGCGTGCGCTGCCTGGAGGTCGAGGCTGGTGTGGGTAGAGTTGGATTAGGGTTTGCGGGTGCTCCTGTGTCCCGATCTTCTTATTTATAATCGTGCGGATTTGTACAGGACAGGGGGTCGCGCCTATGGGATGTTGCGGGCTCGGGGTTTTTTCACCTTTAGTATCTCGCGAGAATTTAGTTTCTCACGAGAACTTGAGTAAATCATTTACTTTCTTTTGTTTTCTTATATTTCTTTTATCTATTTATATAAATATATATATCCCTTTATATAAACATATACATATGTATATACACTAATATATTTTAAATACATTTATAAAAATCATAGAAAATCCCCAAAATATTTCTAAAATATTTAAATAACTATTTTGTACAATTTTACCTAATGTGATTATAACAAGGCTATTAGCTAAAATATTAAATAAAAGATAAAGCTAGTAATTAATATGAATATTAAAATTTTATATTAATTAAAAATAATAATAGTAATAATAATAATAACGATATTCAATAACCAAATAAAGGCGTATATACCAATATGTACAATCTAAAAATCCTAATATGTACACGGACCTATTTTATACCAATATTACCGAATATCAGCTAATAATAATAATTATAATATTTAATTACGAATATTATAAAATATTCATTAAATAATTAAAACGGAAACCCACATACTCATACCAAAATACGTCAACACGAATGTCATTAAACATCCCGCATGACTACATGGGCTTGGGCTCAGTTCGGGTCCAGTTTGGACTAAAATGGTATAACCGGTTTCTCTAAAACTCAATAATATAAATAATAAATAAATAAATCTTCGGTAAGGGTTAAGTAGCAACTTGGCCTGGTTTTTCTAGTTAGGACATCACTATGGCTCGGCCTTCCCTATCAGGGCTAATACACTAGTCAAAGCACGCCATGGCACTATCCGTGCCATGATTTCTAGTCACCGTGTACTCCAAAACTCCATCATGGCTAAAATCATCTACCGTAATAATTAACTAAATAATTATTTATAAATTCTAAAAATCACCATTTAATTTAAATAAATAAATAAAATATATTATAAAAATTTTGGGAAGAGGGGTTACAAATCTACCCACCTTAAAAATAATTTCGTCCTCGAAATTCTAATTCACAACTATTCCTTAAATTCAAAAAATATCCGCTGCTACCTTAATCTCCTTAATTTTTATTCCTCAAAAATTAGTTTATATCCTCCTCCTAGCTATTTTGTAACTACAAAACCCGAGGACTTCTACCCACCTTTGGTCACACTACTCCCTCAAATCTCATGTCACTAAAACTTCAAAATCATCCAACTACTTGCTAAAATTTCTACCAATAGCTATCTACTGCTTATGGCATCTATAATCTTCTCCTATCTATCAAACAACCCAATATTTAATAAGCATTAATTTACACAAGTAGCTAAAAATATTAGTAAATTCTAATAAGCATGACCTTTCGTCACTCTACAATAGGAAGGACAGGAAATTATGAGGTTTCAAGAGCGGTAGAGAGTATCTAATGATGCAGCTAGAAGGAAGGTCTATGAACCATTGACTTATTTACTAGAGTGGCTAATCTTGCCCAGTCACTTGCTAAATCGAAGAACTATACGTTTCTCAGAGGGCCTGCAATCGGTGCAATACAGAAGTTCTATTCTCGAAATTCTGAATAGGTTCCCTATTAGAACGAAATTTGAGAAATCAAGAATGCAATCCTTTACGTGGTTTTTTTTTAAACACACAAACAAGGGGTATAAATGCAATACAAGATCATATCGCGACTTCTAGGTGGATTGGAACAAGGGTTACGAATGACTTCTCATTCAAAAAGGGGAAGACTACATAATAGGTATAGAGACCTATTTCAAATAGTTCGGCTTACAGTCCAAAAATAGTGGTACGTATGGATAGATTTCACTGGGTCTTAATGGATTCCCTGATTGGATATCAATCGTTGGTCGAATGAACCTTGGATTTCAATCTATATAGACTGAACCCTTGTTAGCAATCACCCGAATAAAACTCGTATTATACACGAATTTTTTCGTATCTTACATAAACGTTTAATACTTGCGTACTTTTGACAGATCCCAAATCAGTACATAAATATTAAGCATGCGCAATTTTAAACTTGTTTCGTATAAATTATTAAAAAAATTTGCACAAAAAATGTGCTGGAAACCTGTTTAATTAATCAAATTTGACAACATATTTAAGAATATGAAGTTTTTAACCTCAATATTTTCATTTTTTGAATATTTGACCGAATTTTTGAACGTATTTTATTTGCACTGAGCCGATTTATACTCGTACTTTTGTCGTCCCAAATTTTTTCTGTTTTCCGAATTGCTAACAAGGGACTGGACAAGATCCATATGATAAGACTATTTCTACTAGGTTAGGGTAACCTAGAATAGATTTCACCCAAGTGGTCGAGCTAGTTGCCAGTCTGGTTGGTTAGCTAGGTCCCTAAAGCCCAAAAATGCGTCTTCCGTGATTTTTGTGTTTAAGTAGAACGAGAAGGCACAATTGTATGGCACACTGGTGACATGTGCGTAGTGGCTTCGAGTAGATCACCACCATATGTTGGGTCGAATGAACTGAGTCAAGGTTGAGTCTCTAATTGTAGTTAGAAAGTTTATCGGTATTATGGTAAGGGTTATAGCTAGTCCTTTTTACCTGAAAGTCATACCATAAAAATAGAGTATAAGGGGACGTGTTTGAGTGGGACATGATATACCTAGATGAAGGTGAACTCGTCTAGGTCTTGCATATGCAGTTTGTTGGAAGATAACAGCTGGTCTCGTGCTTCGAATATTAATGACACGGCCGGGGACACAAAATGATCTAAATGGAAAGTGGGAGTCCATAGGGTACTAACTATCATTCAAATAAAAAATTTATTCTAATCAATCGGTGATCTTCGTATATCCCAAAACTTTAGGAGGCTTATAGTCTACCCACCTTAGAAGCTAGGACATGGTTTAGGAATAATGAGGTTAGAAGAGTTTCAAAGTCCGTATATTGTACCTCGACTCTTGTCATTAAAGATTAAGGCACGGCGTAACGGGATACGGTAGATCTAAGTCAAGCCAAGGATCGTTCCTCAATGAATGGAAAACGAGTGTGTATAATGACACACGGTCGAAAAAAATAGAATGATCTACTCGTCCATTGTATACAAGAGTTATCGACGGGGTAACCAACTCTAAGGCACATCATCTAAAAGGATTTCTAACAACTGAGTCGTGAAACTGTAGTTGTGTCAAACCTGTCATACTATTGTCATAAGGGTTCTAGTGGTATGGGCTGTAGTAATCGTGTATTGTTGTTGACAACTGGTATATCACAATTTGACAGGGTATTTAATCTATGGTATTAGCTAAGCTAGTGACTGTGGTGTTCCAACACTAGTTAGGTCTTAATATCAAGATTTACATAACTAGGGTAATATTTGTTGGAAATCAATCTCGGGATGAGTGTCTACCATATTCACGGTAAAGGATTGTCCTTACCCTTGTCTATTCATCTCATGTCCAAGCAGTGGCTTTGGTCGAGGGACGGTTGAGTTAAGGCTTAAGGGTTGCTAGTTACGGCATGCTCAAGTAAATAATTAGAGACTTACAATAATTGGTTCTTGAGAAGAGGTAGTGTCCTAGGTTGGCATTTTGACTAAGGATAAATCCTAATCATTCTCAAGTTCAGATGGCTAGGGGTTCCAATAGTAGTTTGAGGGTCGGGAGGAGAATGAGTAACTCAAGGCAAGGTTCTAGTCACATGGCTGGCCGATGGTAGCTACACTTGCATATACAACTATCGTAGCCATGGGGAAAACGCTGTATCTATCTATCAAATACGAACATTCGTCTTTCCAATTAGTGAATGACAAAAGCAATAAGGAGTTCAGGAAAGATGTTATCGAATATAATTACGTGATTCAAGGGCGAATGTATAATTCAAAAGGAATTGTCAAAGCAGTCGCGGATGAGATCCTAGATACCTATATATCTCCATCCACGTAGTGTAATTAAACGAAGAGCGAACCAAATACATCATGGTTGATCAGACCATAATACACTGATTATGATTAGACAATAAGTTAGCAGGCGTCCCCAATAAACATATGTCTTGAATCAAGCTCGAGAACAGAGTGAGCTTGCAAAACTATGATGTAATAGCAGCATTGGTTAAGGTAGTCAAAATACAAGTATGCGAGATTTTTGAAAGAAGGTACAAGTGTGTCGAGTTTTGTGAGAATCAAAACCTTGCCCAGTGTTCTTGTTTACACAATCTTCCGGTTATCTTATTGCCCATAAGGCCTTGGTCAACCATTGGGTTATGGACTTCTAAATTCTATTTCCAGGTAAACCTATTAGTGTCAGTCAATTACCTCGTCCATAGATCACAAGGACTACGGAATGCTAGGTCGAGAGACATGCTACTCAGCTAACAAAACTTCTACTAGTATTGGCTTTGGGTCTTATGGGGACATACAGGGCACCGTCCTAAACTCTATAGTACCCTAAACTTGTATTCACGTCTGAAATCATTTCACCGAGGATTATGCCCGTCTGTATACTCTGGCTGGGGTAAACCCTTGGTTTCGTGATTCAGATGTGACATGCTATCAGATACTCTACCTTATCTCGATACCAGGGTAACTATGATCAAAGAGGTTCACTAGGCATAGTTTAGCAATATAATCTTTATTTTCTAAACTAATTTCAACTCTAGGGGTCGTGCTTCGCTAGTGCGCTGCTGGCTGCAGCGAATCCATAGCCTCCATAATTCAAGTAAATGACGACAGTGCGCTGCTGTCCTGCCATTATGAGTTAACTAATATTCTTTTAACTATATATGTAAAACTTTATGGGCTTCTATAGATTCAAACAAGTTGACTATGAAATAAAGCGTAAGCATTTGTCCTATCAGTCACAACTCTTAAAATAAAGGATTGAACAGGGGGAAATAACTGAGGACAAAAGAAATACAAACATCCTAACTATTCCATGTGTATTCAAGCCTTTGAGGAAAAATTTGAATCGAAACTAACTTGAGGTTCATCTATGGATAACATAAAAATAATAATTCTTAGGGCAAAAATAGGAACTAATAAGCAATTTGACTAAGATGTGAGTATGATATCCAAAGGGCAAGAAGAAGGAATTGCACCATTTATCAAGGTTAGATCATTATCTCTATGAAGCCCTGTCTCACCAAGCGAATAGTCTATCCACATTGGATCATATCGTCCTATCTAGAGGAAATAGTGTACTTATGGAGATATGACAACTATCAAAACCAATAACCCTCATCTACATTGCATGGCCTAGACTACCCATCGGTAAATTTCTATAAGGGACTCCTAGTCCTAGTCATTCAATTAAATTAATCATTGTTCATGAATGAGCATGTTCTAGTCACAGGCTCGCAATAGTACAACTAACTTAAGTACTATCATGAGTTCGCATGATTTGCGAAGACAGACCTGCATGTGCCACCACAAAAACTCGTCACGACCCGCACCTATTTTTTTTAAACGGATACGAGACGTGTCCAAGCCAGCCTACGCCGCAGTATCGGCGGTAGAACGCTGTTACGGCCATGAAGATCAAAATCACAAATAATGCTCATTCACATAATTAATTTAACTTACAATGATCACAAGTTTTATATTTGTAGAAAAATATAAACTTGTACAAATAAATGAATGACTACAACTTAACTATCTAGCTAGTCTCTAGGCTTTTGTCTGCAAGTATTCCCGTCACACCCCAAGCTAAGTGAATCCACGGCTAACCTGAAAAATATTGGTTTCCAGTCAGGAATAGAACGAGCACAATTCACTGAATGCAATTTCAAATAAAGAAAATGACTATACAACAGAGGTTAGACATCAATTACATGTTTTGAAAAAAAACAGGAAATACGGAAAACCAATAGCAAATAAATAGACACAAAATACTTTCCCCAACTGTTAGAAGTACCTTTGATATGTGACCGATCTCGGGACAATTATGCGACACGGTCTACACGGTCTAAAGTTATACGGTCTACAGTTACACGGTCTATTGCAATAAAGAAACACTGTCTACAAAATAATAATCACAAACTACACAGTTTAAATGCAATAATAATCACGATCTACACTGTCTACTTTACAATAAATAGATTACTGTCTACACTGTCTACATAGTCTACAAGAAAGAAATAAATCACTTTCTACACTGTCTACAAGAAATAAATGCAATAATAAACACGGTCTGCACGGTCTAAGGTCAGATCACACATCGTTGGTACTTCTCATTCCCGACTCAATAATTTATAATAGAAAATAATCACATAATCAATGGCCAATCAATAAAATATAGTAAAGATCAATATCGAAATACAGACAATAAACTGTACTCGTCTGTGGTCCTGTGCTGGTGTAACCGATAGTCTGAACTATTCAATGTGCCACAATAGTCAAAACCCGTACAACAGTTCCCGAAAGCTGAAATAATATTACTAATATTCTTAGAATAGTCAAATTAGCTAGGATCGTCTGTCCTTAAGTCCAATTCTGGACATAGGGGCAAAACGGTAATTTTAGGCCAAAACGGTATCAACCGTTGGACCCGCTTTGCACTAAAAAGTATGCCAGAGTCAACGGTCTCTAAAGTCGTCAAACTACATGTCTACGGATCCAATTTTCTGATACGAACCCAACCGTATGTCCAGAGTTGGATTCTGGCAGGCCGTGCACAAAATCGCCCGTTGAATCGGACCGTGGGGCCCGCAAAACGTAGATCCAATCAACTGTCTCAGAATCGGACCATACTTGGTATACAGGACCAAAAAAATGATATGGACCTGTTGGCATAAGTTTCGTCTCGATCTGACGAACGTGCACAAATTAATTGAGAAATTTGCACAGGAGCCGATACGGTGAATTTCGATGGATACACATCAAATTTGTCGCGCACACGCGACCAATTTAAATTCCGTCAAAGTTCACACGTCCACGAAGCCGATATGCAACTTTCGATGCTTTCGGTTTGCGACCACGTCGCCTGGATTGGCGGGACGCACGTCATATCGAGAGACTTTTTCATAAATTTCTAATATTTCGAAAATAGTTTTTCCTAATCTTTGGAATCCGATTTCTCGGTGTGTAGTCGATGAACCCAAATTTCGTAAACTGGGTTTTACTGTCCTATATGTTGTCTAGGACTTTCTTCACATAGAATTCTAAATATCTCTACGGCTTGGCGGCGATTTGCCTCCCAATATGGGTGTTTGGAATGATTTAGGTGTTCTGTTAAAACAGATTTTTGATGATTTTTGACTCGATTTCTCTCGAGTCTCGGATCACTAGAAATCAAACTATTTAACAAGTATTTAAGAGGGTTATACCAAGTTCATACCAGATCGAACAGCTCGTGAAACGGTCCCCTGGAGGCGACGAAAAGTCGCTGCGAAGATAGCCTCTTCGCAGTACTGCTGCTGTCATTACTGTTAAGGTTTTCTTGTTGTCCAGCACTGTCGGCCGCCGATGGCCGACCGGTCGCCGACCGGTCGCCGCCCCGGCGGTGGCGCGCACCGCCTGGAGGTCGGGGCTAGTGTGGGTAGAGTTGGATTTGGGTTTGCGGGTGCTCCTGTGTCCCGATCTTCTTATTTATAATCGTGCGGATTTGTACAGGACAGGGGGTCGCGCCTATGGGCTGTTGCAGGCTCGGGGGTTTTTCACCTTTAGTATCTCGCGAGAATTTAGTTTCTCACGAGAACTTGAGTAAGTCATTTACTTTCTTTTGTTTTCTTATATTTCTTTTATCTATTTATATAAATATATATATCCCTTTATATAAACATATACATATGTATATACACTAATATATTTTAAATGCATTTATGAAAATCATAGAAAATCCCCAGAATATTTCTAAAATATTTAAATAACTATTTTGTACAATTTTACCTAATGTGATTATAACAAGGCTATTAGCTAAAATATTAAATAAAAGATAAAGCTAGTAATTAATATGAATATTAAAAATTTATATTAATTAAAAATAATAATAGTAATAATAATAATAATAACGATATTCAATAACCAAATAAAGGCGTATATACCAATACGTACAGTCTAAAAATCCTAATATGTACACGGACCTATTTTATACCAATATTATCGAATATCAGCTAATAATGATAATTATAATATTTAATTACAAATATTAGAAAATATTCATTAAATAATTAAAACGAAAACCCACATACTCATACCAAAATACGTCAACACGAATGTCATTGAACGTCCCGCATGACTACATGGGCTTGGGCTCAGTTCGGGTCCAGTCTGGACTAAAATGGTATAATCGGTTTCCCTAAAACTCAATAATATAAATAATAAATAAATAAATCTTCGGTAAGGGTTAAGTCGCAACTTGGCCTATTTTTCCTAGTTAGGACATCACTATGGCTCGGCCTTCCCTACCAGGGCTAATACACTAGTCAAAGCACGCCATGGCACTATCCGTGCCACGATTTCTAGTCAGCATGTACTCCAAAACTCCATCATGGCTAAAATTATCTACCATAATAATTAACTAAATAATTATTTATAAATTCTAAAAATCACTATTTAATTTAAATAAATAAATAAAATATATTATAAAAATTCTGGGAAGAGGGGTTACACAAGGTGAGCATCCCTCCTCGATCTGCTCGATCCCTCTCTTCTTCTTGATTATGCTAGAATTTAGGGTTTGTATTTGGGGAAAATTCCTAGAGCTAGGGTTCCTAGTTGTGAGAAGAAGAGGAGTTGATACTAGGGCTTGAAGAAGTGAGAAATGGAAGAGGGAAGATAAAGTGGAAACATTAGGTCCTAACTATGGTGAGAGTGAAGAGAATGAAGTTAGGGTTAGGTTTTTCCTAGCCGATTAGGGTTTGTGTCGGGCTGGAAGTAGAAGAAGAGTTGGGAAGGAAATTTTAAGGGTTTTCTAGACATGGGAAGGTCTGGAGGATGAAGACAAAGATGATCGGTTGGGAGTGAGAGAGAAGAATGGAAGAAAAAAAAATTTAGGGTTAGGGTTCCCTCTCCTACGGCTGAAGAAAATGTGAGAAGAAGATAGAGAATGGTGAGAAGAGATTTTATGTAGTTGGGGTGAGTTCTCGGGCCGGGCTATCTCTTGGGCTCGAATATATGGATTGTGCACAGAATTACAGTTGATATATAATGTTGGGTTAGATTGATGGGCTAGGTTTGGGCCTGGGTGTTTGGGCTGTGGTAGTGGGTTGCTACTTAATAGAATAAAAGAAATAAGATTTTAGCAGCAGCAGTGAGTACTTGGGCTTGAACCAATGTAGGTCGGGCCAGTGGGAAATACAGGAAGTAAGACTTGGGTTCAGTGGGTTATTTCTATTCCTGCTAACAGTATCCCTAGCTAATATTGTCATTAATTATGAGTATTATTTTCTTGTCACTATTAGCAAGTTTGTTAGAAATGTTAACTATCATTTAGAAATGTATTTTGATATAAAAAGTCTAGCAAATATTTTCTATTGTACAACTAATAAATATTTTGTTAATAACTTATATAAATTACTAGTATATTATTGCTAGTTTTATTAATAATTTGTATATTGTTAGGGATATTCTTTGGATAGGCTATGGTTAAGAGATTAATAGATAGCATTCTAAATTATCAAATATTTCTAAATAAATAGGTTAGATAAATTGGAATATTATTGTATATAATATTGGTATAAATGTTTTTATGTGTATGTATATGTACTAGTATTTCTAAGTATAAATGTTTTATAGTTTATTTAGTAAATGTTTTCACATCTATATACTAATATTTGATTAGAGCATTATTTATATAAAAAAAAATCATATTAACAAAATTTTGTAAAAAAATAGCTTTCGAGTATTTTCTAGATGATTTTGGTTGAAACTTATTTTACTAGTATTTATTTTTTCAAAGCTATATATATTTTCTAAGATAATGATTAGCTAGTTTATGGATATGGTTATCTAATGCTTTATTTAAAACCCTAACAAAATTGTACAACTACCAGGTGATCATTCATTCATGCAGTACTACTCCGGTGCTTCCAAAGCGAGGCAAGTACACCGACTCGAGCTTTTACTTTGTTTTTGTCTTACATTCATGTGCCATGTTCTCATATCGGACACGTGATACACACGATTGCATCGTCCTTGTTCGTCATTGCATTGTGAGTCATTGTTTATTGCGGAGATTGGGAGAAATATTAACTTTTGTGTGACCACACCCAACATAGGTATTGTGGATAGCATAATCGTACACCTCACATACGATTAAGCTATACCTTGTAGAGTTGATTGATTATGGATTGTGGTCCTTAAGCTGGTCACACATTAGGTTAATATTTCAAAAAGGTCACACTTGCATTGATTGTCATGTTCATCGTATTGTTCATTGATTGCCGTATTCATTGTCTTTGTATATTGATTATCGTGTCCATTGTCTTCAGTTTTGCATTTCACTTCTGGTACCATAGTTTTATTTTCAGCTATCGTATTATGGTTTCATATTGTATTCTGTATTACAGATTATATTGTATATTATTTTTGTCGGGGTTGTACTTTGCTCTTTCCTGACAGGACACGTTGCAGGTGCTTGAGGCCATATGGAGCATGGTGGTATCATAGAGATTGAAGGATATAGTTCATTGTTTTCATTTCGGGATATTGTATTTGTATTTTATCATTGTATATTTTTATTTTACCGGATTTGTCTCCGGATAACATTGTATAATTTGATTGATGGATATTGGTGATCTTTCTGGGAACGTTATATATAGAAGCTGTGGATGTTTACATTACATTATGACTTAGAGTTTTCCTTAGTATTGTACACCTTACTTCGTCGTGTCCATCGACGAAGGCTGGGCGTGTTCGACTCGTGTCCGATTATTCGGGAGTGGATCGTGACACACGGTCTTCGTTCGTGGACACGACGCGACGAGGACACGAACCAAGACCATGGATACATAGCCCTAGACCTAGGCTACCCCTAGACTTGACCACGTGGCACGACGTGGCTTATGTCGCGACCTACGGAGGTCGACACACGCCCACGAGGCCGCACGCGCGCATGCGTACAACCCGTGCATTGTCCTGCAGTCTGAGTATCATAACTCGATGGATACGACACGGCTTGGCGTAAAATTTTGTGGACACGTGGGGGCAACCTCTGCCCACGTGCTCGTGAAATTTTATGATATTTCGTTGAGTATTCACGAATTTATCGCGTCTGCACTGATTCGGCTGACACCGTGCACAACCCACCCCGATACGCGTCTCGTGCGACGCGTGGACACGACGTGTACTCGTGTCAGGGTGGTGTCCACCTAGACCTAGACCACACCTAGCTACGTGCACGAGCACTAGACTCCTCGTGTTGCGTTTGGTGTTCTATCGAGCGCGACACGTGTGCACGAGAGTTTTCTATGTGCGTACACGTACCCATGCGATACGTACTGATTGGACACGATACTGACACGGGTTCGACCCTGTGAGTACACGAGCATGACACACACGTGTATACCTTCGTGTTTGTCGAGTTTACGAGTTCTAGTTGTGTATTTGGATTTTGGGTGTCGAGTTGGGTTTTGAATTCAGTTGGGTTTGTTTTTGAATTGATTTTTTGGTTGAAATCGAATTTCTGACATTAAACTCAGAATCTGAGTTTGGAGAGTAGGTTTAGTTCAGATTATGAGTTGATTTTGTAGTTAGACTAACGGTTTACTTTCATTCATATAAAATCTAAATATTATATAGTTTTTTCCTTTGTATATATATATATATATATATATATATATATATATATATATATATATATATATATATATATATATATATATTTTGGAGAAAGGACAATTTATTAAACCGGACAGAACACCAAAAAGGAAACAAACGACACAGAGCAGCCGGCCCACACAACCGGCCTACACCAAAACAAAAATTTGAAATTCAAAAAACAAAACCCGCTCATATTCCCGAGGCGGGGGTGGTACGTGGCAGCCGCACGGGGCCCGAGGAGTCTGGACCGGGCGTGGGGCCCGAGGGAGAGGGGTCGCGTCCCGAGGGGCTCGGGAATCCTCCGCGCTGCCACCGAGTGGAGGGGGGAGGCGACGCCGGGGTTGGCGACTTGGTGCGGAGAGCCGCGGCGGAGGACGGGGCTTCCCGACCCGTCACGGCGAAGGAAGAGGCCCAGCGCCGCCCGCGGGGGGAGGGAACCGGAGGCTGCCAGAGGGAGGAAGAGATCCGCAGGAGGCCCGACGAGGCCCATGCCCCGGCGAGACCACGGCGAAGGGGCGGAAGAGGAGGGAGCCAAGGCGGGAGGTCCGTCACCGCCGGGAGGAGGAGGGGAATGCCGTCGGAGGAGAGGGAAGGACTCGGCGCGCTCCAGGGGGAAGCGGCGACAACGGCGGCCGCGGTTGGAGGGACGGAGGGAAGGGGTCGCCGGAGGAGGGATCCTCCGGGAGGAGCAGGGTCCGGGGCTAGGTCCGAGGAGGGGGGCCGACGAGGAGGGAGAGAGAGCTGATCCGCGGGAGGCACGGAGGGCGGGGACGGCCGGAGGGGGGCGCCGCTGCGGCTAGGGGTAGCGACTCGCTCCCAAAGCGCGAAGGACCGCCTCCACCTGGGGATGGGCGGGGACCCAGACCCACCCCGAGTAGGCCGGGTGTTGCCAGAAGGCGCCGGAGGGAGACAGAGAGGGGGCGGGGGCGGAGGGGTCTGCAGCCAAGACGGGGAGGAGGCTCTCAGCCGCATCGGAGGGAGTGGCCGGATGGATCGGGAGAGAGGGAGGCTCCGGGAGGGGGGCCGGAGGGGGGGCAACACAGGGGGCGTGGCGGACTGGGCGAGGGGTACCTCGGCCGGAGGGGCCACAGGATCCGGATCCGACGGCGGATCCGAGGGGGTCGAAGGGGTGGAACCCGCCGGAGGAGGCTGACTCGACGAGCCGAAGCAGAGAGCTGGCGGGGGAGGGGGGGCGGTCACTGCCGCTGGAGGAGAACCAGGGGCTGCCGAGGGACGGAGAGGCGCTGCGGCGGGGATGACTACTCCGGGGAGCGGAGCAACGCGCATGGCGCCGGGGAAGCTTGGCGGAGGCCCGAGGATGGACGGGGCCGGAGGCGGTCGAGGACGCTGGGGGCGGCGTGCCCGACGGCGCCGAGAGCGGCGGCGTCGCTGAGGGGGAAAGGGAATGGGGGGAGGGCCGCCGCACGCAAAGCAAACGTCGGCTGCGAGGTAGGGCCAAGAGGGCTCCGGCCGAGAGAAGAGGCCATGGAGGCCGGAGAGGGCGGGGGACGCCCGGCGAGCGCATGGACGGCCGGGGGAGTACGGCCACCTGCCAATACAGGGGGGCAGGGGATCACCAACCTCTGGAATCCACACCCACATAATGTATATATATATATATATATATATATATATATATATATATATATATATATATATATATATATATATATATATATATATATATATATGACTGCCTACAAACACAGCACACACAAACACACACTCACCCCTTTTTCCTATTTTCCTGTATATATATATATATATATATATATATATATATATATATATATATATGTATATATATATATATAATACAAATATCTATCTTAATGTATATCTTCTTTATATTAAGATAGATATTTGTATATATATGTATAGTGTATATATATAATGTATGTTATGATTTTTCTCAGATTTAGCCCTCCACAGCACCCTCACAACACGACAGCCCTCACACACACACACGCACTCTAGCTTTCACTCTTGATATATATATATATATATATATATATATATATATATATATATATATATATATGTATATATGTATATATATATATATATGTATATATGTATATATATATATATATATATATATATATATATATATATATATATATATATAATGTATGTTATGATTTTTCTCAGATTTAGCCCTCCACAGCACCCTCACAACACGACAGCCCTCACACACACACGCACTCTAGCTTTCACTCTTGATATATATATATATATATATATATATATATATATATATATATATATATATTTTTTTTTTTTGATATATATATATATATATATATATATATATATATATATATATATATATATATATATATATATATTACATAGTAAATTGAATGAATATGTTTGGTTTTAACTATAGGATTTAGTCCATACCTTAGTGAGTTAGTTTAGTAATGACCCAATCGGCCAAGTTAGGCATAGTTGACTAGCAAGTTGACCAAGTTGACAAAAGTCAACTTTGGGTCAAACTTGATCTAAACTTGACCCGAATGGACTTAAAACGACTAGATAACTCAAGTTTGACCTAAACATGGAATAATAGACTAGTTGACTTAGGGTTGACCTAGTTTGACCAGAATAGTTGACCAAGATTGACCAGAGTTGACTTTGACTCAAAATGACCTAGAATCATTTAGAATGCATTATAATTTCTCTTATTTCATATTAGACACTTTATAACCTGTGGTTGCTCTAAATAGGACATTGTGACTCCGGTTCGGACATCTGTATTCATCAGTCACTCAGGGTAACAAGCGAGTACATTTTCTGATAGTTCTTTTATTTACTTGTCGATTTCTATATTTCAGTTTAGTCAGTTCTATTTGATTCTCTGTTACAAATACGAATTGATATTTCTGGAATTCATGTATACGACACACACACCTTACTTGTCTAGCCTCTATTACAAGAACCACTACAAGAATCACCTACAAGCACCTTCATGTTCTGGCTAGATTTATTCTCGATTTACGTGTCGTGTTATGGATTCACTCGTACTAGTTGGGCAGAAAAATAATTGAGTAGACATGTAAACATTCCCAAATACTCGAACCACCTCCCTGTGAATTATACAAGAACGATAGCCATCCCACACTTGGCCAGTGTGTGATGTGTCGAATTACCCCTAGCCGTTTACATGTGACATGTCGATCTCAGTACTTTAAAACACACCTTTGAGTATTGTCTAGAATCATTACTAGAATCACCACAAGAATCTTTACTAGAATCATCTCAAGGATCATTAAAGAATCTCCCTACTTGAATCATTGACTGGAATCACACTTGACCTACAGTGTACCACCTGGACTCATATCATATTATTCTAGTTCAGCTAGCTTTTATTTACAGTCTTCATTGACATGATCTTCTGTTTACAGCATTTACTTTCCTTATGTTTAACTGCTGCTCTACATCTTAAACTGTCTAAAACTTCCATGCTTCATCAATATAACTGTCTATAATTGTTTTATAGTCTTTGTCATTTACTTGGATTTTTTTGATGAGATGTATTCATTTCTGTCCTGACTGGACCTGTTAAAAATATTACAGATGATAGCCCTGAGGATACATGCCCTACTTGCTATGGATCTGGAGAGGGATTAGCTACATTTGGCCCCGACTCTCAGGAGTGATCGGAAGACTAGTCTAGTAGACTTGCTATAGAATTCATGTTTAGAACTTGAATTGTAATAATTTGAGACTTGACTTGTTTTGAGATATTATCATTTAGTAGTTTTTATTTGTTTTCTTTTAGTTATAGAATTCTGTGTTATCCCATCGTGCTTAGACTGTGATTGAGGTATATTATTTCTATGCTTGTCCTCCGTTCGGAGTTGATATTTAAGACAAGTACATTATATAATTGTGTGAGTTGTTTTAGATAGTGACCTAGAACAACGTTCTACCGCCGATTCCGTGGCGTAGGCTGGGCGTTGTTACGCACTTGTACCCTTACATTGGATGCGGATCGTGACATGTCAGCTGTCATATCAACACACCATGTGAGCTATTACGTAAGGAGGGATAGCTTGGAGGGATAATTTGGAGGCACAAATAGCATTATTCATTTTATTAGCGTGAAACAACTACACGACTATGCTACAACTCCGCTTATACTCTTCTTCTTATGGCAAGTACATAAATCTTTTAAAGAGAAGACTAAAGAGCGGGGATACGAAAGAGGTACCTAGATTTGTCTTCTGCTTTAATCGAAGTTGACTGCTCAATAAAGATTAAACTAAAAACCTGCGACGTCTCGACGGGACAACAGTTGGTAGTGGCATGACTTGGCACTGTGGTTCTGGACAGAAATGGTGTGCAGGAGAGATCAAGGGGCTTACGACATTGACGATAAAGTGAGACTGATTTTCGGTGGGTGGTGGACGATTGCTATAAAGTTGAGTCGACAATGTCTTCTTCTTAGCGGTGGTGCTTATAACATGGTGTAAAAATGAGAGAAGAATTGGTAGCTGACAATCATCGGCGGCTTTCTTATTAATAATATATATGGATAGGAAATATGATAGATATGGTTGTAGAAAGGGATAATGACATTCATATTTGATTTTCCCCCCAAATCATAATAATAGTTATATAATTGAATAATTTTCATTCATTTTTTTATTTTGGATCAAAATTGAAATTGTACTTGAAAACCAAACCGAATGATTTTTTAGCAATTTTAAACCCGAAAGCGAATGGATTTTTTCTTTTCGAAAGAGCACTATGTAGGGAACACGGTGTGACTCGAACTGGATTTGGTTCCTGGAGTTGGCCCATGAGGTGCGATATTGAATTGAGCTCATATGCCTTAAAAGAGAATTCTCATATAAGGCCTGAACCAATCTCAATAATCTACACCACAAGCCGCAACCTAACACACCCGGCTACCTTTTGTGCTCAACCAGAAACGAGGTACAATCCAACAATCTTCACCTTAGCTCGTTTCTATTGACCGAGCAGTAACCTAGTACCTACGAGATCCAACATATTGTTATCTCTGAGCCGTCCAAACTAGTTTCGTAACCATAAACTCTGATACAACATGTAGGAACGGTATGACCCAAACCAAAATTAGTCCATAAGATGAGATATTGAATTAAGCTCATATGCTCCAAAGAAAATTCTCATAAACACCCCCATTTGAGCGCTGGAACGTCGAAACGAGAAACACACTTAGGGCCCGTTTGGTTTGCAGGATTGGACAACGTAATGTAATTGGCATTACGTTGTCAATCTAACTCGGGTGTTTGGTTGGACAAAAAAAATTAGATGTAATGTAATCGCGATTACAAGTTTGATTACATTACATCAGTTTCTTCTAAACTCAATTACATCATAAAACCTATGTAATCGCAATTACATTACAACTTAAGCGGAAGGTTGGTATGCTATAATTTGGCCTTTTGTTCTTTTTTGGTCATTTTTTTGTTATTTTTGTTTGTTTTTGGTCATTTTTGATCGGTTTTGGTCGTTTTTGTTCGTTTTTTGTCATTTTTGTTCGTTTTTGGTCATTTTATGTTGTTTTTGTTTTTTTTTTTCGTTTTTGGTCGTTTTTGTTCGTTTTTGGTCATTTTTGTCGTTTTTGTTCGTTTTTTGTTATTTTTGTTCGTTTTTGGTTATTTTTGTTTGTTTTTTTGTTCGTTTTTGTCCTTTTTTGTTGTTTTTGCCCGTTTTTTTGTCGTTTTTGTTCGTTTTTTGTCATTTTTCTTCGTTTTTTGTTGTTTTTGTTTGTTTTTTTTGTCTTTTTTTTGTTTTTGTTCATTTTTTGTCATTTTTGTTTGTTTTTCGTTGTTATTGTTTGTTTTTTGTCGTTTTTGTCATTTTTTGTTGTTTTTTGGTCCTTTTTTGTTCGTTTTTTGTCGTTTTGTTCGTTTTTGGTTGTTTTTGTTTGTTTTTTTTGTCGTTTTTGTCCTTTTTTGGTTCTTTTTGCCCTTTTTGTCGTTTTTGTTCATTTTTTGCCTTTTTTTTTATCGTTTTTGGTCAATTTTTGCAAGTATTTTAATATTTTTGTCGTTTTTTGCTCGTTTTAATTCCCTCTTGTTTTTGGTCTTTTTTTCGTATTTCGTTTTTTGTCATTTCTGTTCCTTTTTATCGTTTTTTATTTTTTTGCTCTTTTTTATCGTTTTTTGTCATTTTTTTTTTGTCGTTTTTGTTTATTTTTGTTCTTTTTTTTGTTTTTTGTCGTTTTTCGTCTTTTTTTTTCTCTTGTTTTTGTCATTTTTTTTGTTTTTAGTCATTTTTTTTATCATTATTGGTCAATTTTTATGGTTTTCACATTTTTGATCTTTTTTTTGTCGTTTTTTTTATCGCTTTTTCAGTTTTGGTTTTTTTTCCTTCTGTTTTGTTCGTTTGTCATTTTTGGTATTTTTTATTTTGTCTTTTTTTTTTCGTTTTTGGTCTTTTTTTAGCAGAAAACAAACCATTTTCCCCCTTTTTATTATTTATTTTTTTTTTCTTTTTAAATTTTTGAAATTTTGTATTGATCAACTTTTTAAATTTTATGTTGTATTTTAAAAAAAATATTAAATTAAAAATTCAATTACATTACATGGTAAACCAAACACATGAATGCAATTAACATTACATTACATGGTTTGATTACATGTTTCAACCAAACATAGTAATGTAATTGTAATTCCATTACATTACAAACTCAATTACATTACAAACCCAATTCCATTACGATTACGATTACATTACAATGAACCAAACGCAACCTTAGTTTTTCATATCAATTTCAATCTGGAGGTGTAGCATTTGACTTGTGGAGACACTTTCCAATTTTGACCTAAACTTTCCAAATTCCAATTCAGCTCAAAATTGCGACAAACTGCCACCAATCGCTCAGAAATCCATTCTCAGTAATCACAAGGAGACAGAAGGGAGATAGAAACCCTATATGGATCCAACGGCGATCGGCGGAGGGGGCGGCGGCGGAGGTCCGGCGCCGTTCCTGATAAAGACGTACGACATGGTCGACGACTCCTCCACCGACGACATAGTCTCCTGGAGCTCCACCAGCGCCAGCTTCGTCGTCTGGGACCCTGCCGAGTTCGCCGCCAAGCTCCTCCCGACCTACTTCAAGCACAACAACTTCTCAAGCTTCATCCGCCAGCTCAACACCTACGTAACAAACTAACATCAACAATTAGGGTTAGGGTTTGGGTTTCTGAATTTGTCTTTCTTTTTTATTTTGTAGGGGTTCAGAAAGATCGATCCGGAGCGGTGGGAGTTCGCCAACGAGGAGTTCATCAAGGGCCAGAAGCATCTGCTGAAGAACATCCACCGGAGGAAGCCGATCCACAGCCATACCCATCCGCAGGGATTGGGGATTTCGGATTACGAGAGGGCATCGCTAGAAGAGGAGATCGATCGGCTCTCGGCGGAGAAGGAGACGCTCCGTGCCATCCTCTGGCGGTTCCGACAGCAGCAGACGGGGACCAATATCCAGCTGGAGGATCTCGAGCGGAGGTTGTTCTATATGGAGAAGAGGCAGGTAAAGATGATCACTTTCTTGGAGCGGGCGGTCCAAAACCCTAGGTTCGTGGAGAATTTGGTGAAGATGGCTGGTGCAGGGGCCTCGGGTGAATCGGGTATGCAGAAGAAAAATACTCCTGGGGAGAGTGATGGTTTGCGCAATAGCTTGAGTTTGGGAGTATGTTTGGGAACGGTTTCCGATAGCAATTTGGGGACAGTGAGCACACAACGCTCGAACGAGGAGGAGGGGACGTCGTTGCTGTTCCCTAGTAAGAGTTCTTTGTTCGAGGACACTGACGATGCTGGAGATGGGCTGATATCTTGCCATTCAAATCTTACTTTGGCCTCTTCGTCGATGCAGCTTGATAGGAGTGTTAGTTTGACTAGAACGCTTGACTTGCTTATAAAGGAGGTGGATGCTATGAAACAAGAAGATGCTTCTGCTGATGGGAGTGGGAAAGATTTGCAAGAGGCTGCACTTGCTGGGAGTCGAGGGTCTCCACCTCCACCTCGCGGAGCGAATGATGTGTTTTGGGAGCAGTTCTTGACGGAAAGTCCCGGATCTTTGGATATGGAAGAGGCGAGTTATAGTTTGAGAGCTAATCCTAGTAATGAGCAGCAAGAAGAGAGTAAGCCCGGTAATGATAGCATGTGGAAAAACAGAAGAGATTTGGAGCAGCTAACCCTCTGAATTTCTCATCTGATGGTAAGTAAAGCTCTCATAACATGAAACTTTTGTACTTTGTACAATTATGTTACGAGTCCCGTTTCTAAGTATCTTATAGCCAATGTTGGACGAATACGAGCACGTGTATGAATAAAGACACAATATGGATATGAGATACAAACACTTTTAGATATGTACAAAAAGTAGTCAACTATGTTGCACAGTACGGACACAGCTACATGTATGAGTACGATACGGATTCAGATGCCATATTATTGTGTCCATGCAACATAGCTTATAGATGTGCTAGATTATATACAATGTACATGAATTCGACAAAATTTACTTAAATGCTCGCATATCACCTGAGGTAGAAATAATATGACCTTTCAACTCAACAGTTGAAGATACAGTGAATACTAATTACTGATTTTTATATTATATATGGGTATGTTCCTGAGATTCGATGCGTCTTATTTCTCTGGCTTCATATTTATGCCACTGCTAAATATTTTGGTCACTTGAACGTCTGTTTACATTGGTATAGTTTTGTGTTAGTGATTTTTCTGAACATTTGAGTCATTGTTTGTTAATACTGTTTGACTTTTGTCTCTCTCATGTTGTCTTGCTGGTATGGAAGGCCATCAATTTTCACTCTTCGGCTTAATGTGTCGTAGAGATGAATGTAATTACCTATAGCAAATTGTGCGAAGCTACCTCTTTTGTTTAGTCTCTTAAGTTGATATAACCTGAAGGGTGCTCCTTGGCTGTATAAGCTTAAACGCCACAACCAAAAATTGGTCTACATAAACACCAACTGGTTATCTAGGTTTTATGGTATGCCCATCTCATGTTCATAACTACCTTGGCAAGGAATTCGGCCTATGTTACTTGGACTTGGGTATGGGGTCAGGTACGAGTACATATCCAGGAGTCGCTTCCTTCAAACTCATAATTGAAGGACACACGGACTCGGCTAAAAAAGGTTCCAAATTTTGGATACGGGTACGGGGATATGACAAAGGTTTTATAAAAAGAAAACCTGTAATTATAAATCACTAGTAAACTTTACTGAACTAGTTGAATAAGTTCCCAAGGGACCGTCCCTTTAGCTCCCCTACTATTTTACTACCAGTCTACCATATTAAAATAAACTATCTACATCGCTACCATATTAAAATAAACTATCTACTTCACTACCGATCTCTCGATTGTCACCATGAATGATTCAATTATCACCATGGAGGATCGGATACGAATTCCATATCCATACCCATGTCCTATCGGGTCAACACGGGTACTTTTCCTTAAAGTGGAGAGTCTGGATAACATAGAATTCGGCATGAATATAAAGAATTTATGTCAGACAACCAGTAAAATTACGTCAATACTTTTGTGGAGCTTTCTTATGCACGATAGCTGACTTCATTCTAAGAACACTTGGACGATGGAGATGACTGTCTTACTGTCTTGAAATTGATTGTGTATCCTCTTTTGAATGCCATATGATTGTTCACAGTTGTTTTGATAGTTCTGACCAGTGTCATGCTCACAGTTGTTATCTATTGTCTGTGATTTTCTGTATGTTGTCAGGGTTCTTAGGATACAATATGCTGCATACTACTGAAAAATCTTTGTCCAATTTTATTTATTCATCTGTCAGTAGTTGGACTTGGGATCACTGGTATTCATTGTCAAGTTTATACCTAAAACTTATACTAGTATGCAACTTTCCGCAATGGTTAAAGCAAGGTTTAAAGGGATTTGATCCAGATTGGCATTACCAAATGCTATAATTGAGATTAAGCTTTAGATAATCCATACCCACGTGTTAGAAGGATTAGCTACCAAATGGAATAAGGGTGATTCAGCCTATGTTACATAACCCTCTCTTCCCTCCAATTGGTCTAATCTGGTGTAGTCAGGCACAGTATATGAAGGAAATTTTCTTCTGCTGGGGATACCCTTCCACACTCAAATATTTGCCATATTTCTTTAACCAAACTAAGCGATCTATCTGTGTTATTAACCTCCCATCCATATTGCTCACATTCCGTATTCACTGTATGTTCCTTGTTAACCGCCCTATCCATATTTATATCTCAGCTTCCATTTTTAGTGATTGTCCCATCTTTCCCTCATCAAAGAGGAGAAATATAATAATGAAAATAAATCCCGTTTGGTGTTCTATTCCCTTTTAGATCCAGTAACCTAAAGAAAACAAAGAACAATGGTAGAGATGGTTTAATTGATAGTTGTTCTATTATGTCCGCTGCTTGTCCATGCTCGATCAAAACCATAAATCTTGGGGTACAATTGACATTATAGTTATAAAAGGAGGCTTAATCCATTAATGGCATTCATTTATTAAGGGTATTTGTTTATTCCATTACCAAATGACCAAACACTTAAAATAACTAAGTTACCGGGATTAAGATAGCTATTGCACTAATCAGGAATAACATGATTCCTTGACCATTTGCCGAAATCTGCCATATCTTAATTTGGTATATATGTCTGAAGTCCTTTATGATGTTGGATATTTTAATTTATCCCCAACATATTGTTTGCCATGTCTCAATACAATATATACTCGACATTCAATATTTAATAGCTCTATTTTATGAATTCTCAACCTCTCTATCATGTTGAAGAATTTATCCTAATTGCATATTGTCACTTTTAGGTATCTTTTGGCCATCAATGGGATAATTCCTTATTTCATTTTGTATTTTTTTTGAAATAATTCTCTTATGCTCTTTTTTTCATCCAGGGCCGGCCCTGGCCCAGGGCGGCCAGGGCGACCGCCCAGGGCCCCATGAAATTTGGGGACCCAAAAAAACAAATTTAAATGTATATATATATATTAGTAATCTTATATTGAAAATAGAACTAATATATAATATGACCCTCCTTTATCACAAAACATTTATGGTGTAGTGGTAGTTTGTTACATTTGTACACAAGAGGTCCTAGGTTCTAGCCTTGGCTGTATCATTTTTTAGTTCAATTTTTTTATATTATATATGGGCCCCATTTTAAAAATTTGTCTAGGGCCCCCATTAACTCAGGGCCGGCCCTGTTTTCATCCTTCTAGTTTTAAAGCCTTTTAGATCTCTAAAGAAGCTAAATCTTTATGGAAAGTTTGTGCATGCATCTAACTAAAATTTAATAGTTAATAAATTCAAATAACTGAACTGGCAAAAACCCTGTATTTAATCTTTAGAACAAATTCTAGGAAATGAAGAAGTGTTCTTCCCTGAGGAAAAAAATGATAAACAAAAAAGTGTTGTATGGAATATGCATGAATGATGCCAAGTATGTTTCTTTAAAACAATGTGAAAATGTCATAGTCATTGTTTTAATGCCGACGGACATGTCCGACATGCATTTCAGGGACTAAGAGCATCTCCGACCCTATTGTCTTGTTTTGTGTTGTGATTTCTATGTGGCATGAGGCACAAGACAATGTCTTTTCTATGTGGTAAGATGATATTCACACAAGACAATGAGTTAAAAAAGTATTGAGAAGACAATAATTTTTTTTTTTTTCAACTTCCAAGACAATTTCTTCACTTCTTCATTTTTTTAATATAAATATTTCTATTCATAATTGATGATGTGGAGACAAAGTCATTGTGAAGAGCATTGTCTAGATCTAGATAATCAACTTCACATTGTTCTTGCCATGTCATTGTCATGTCAATTTCATAATTTATTGTATATTTGCATTGGAGAATAATTTTTGAAATGAAAGCTTGTCATTCCTATGTGGCAACCATTTTTTTAAACTCACGATAGTGCTGGAGATGCTCTAAAGTTATGATTAAAAAAACTGCTTGTCCTTCTAGAAAAATAGTTTGTTGGCATGTCAGATGTAGCCTGTCGCATGACTTCTGACATATTAATATGTTCCCAACTTTTGTATATATATCACCTAATTGGTTAGGATATTATACAAAACCCACGTGTTAACCCACAACTTAACCCATAACCTAATTTGAGACCTATCCTAAGAGCATCTCCAACCCTACTGTGAGTTTAGAAAAAATGGTTGCCACATAGGAATGACAAGCTTTCATTTCAAAAATTCTTTTCTAATGTAAATGTAGAATAAATCATGAAGTTGACATGGCAATGACATGACAAGGACAATGTGAAGTTGATTGTCTAGATCTAGACAATGCACTTCACAATGACTTTGTCTCCACATCATCAATTATGAATAGAAATATTTATAAAAAAAATGAAAAAGTGGAAGAGTTGTCTTGGAAGTTGGAAAAAATACTTTTATTGTCTTCTCAATACTTTTGCATTGGAGAACACTTTTTTATCTCATTGTCTTGTGTGAATATCATCTTGCCACATAGGAAAGACATTGTTTGTGTCTCATGTCACATAGGAATCACAACACAAAACAAGACAATAGGGTTGGAGATGCTCTTAGCTCCACATCTGATTTCTCCTTGGCCTTTCTCGCATGAGCATATGTAGCGAGAAGCTGACCTCATCTCATGTCTTGGTTCTCTCTAGTTCCGTTCTTAATCCCTTCTTCATCAAATTCTCTACACCATCGTGGCTCATCTCGACACAGTGATCTTCAATGACATCTTCTCAAACCAGCCCTCTTCATCAAATTCTCTACACCACGTTCATCTTTGAGGCAGTGATCTTCCACGACCTCCAGCAACTTCGAAATCGTCGAGCACCGACTGACCATAGCAGGTTGATATTGGCTCCTCTTTGTCAGATGTAGTAGTTGGGACATGAACAATTGTGCACTAATCATCAATATAGAAGGAGCATGCTCTTGACCTAGGAAATAGGAGGACGAACTGACAGAGCAAGTGATGCAGGTGACAAATTAGAAGATGAAGAATGAAAGGTCTTAATGTCAAGAAAAACATGCTCGTCTAGCGTGGGTTTTGGTAGTAGAACCGTAGGACATTGTAATGCATAATATAAAATGTTCTACAGAAAAGTTATATGACAAGAAATGTGAAGATGTCGGGCAATCAAGTCATAACATCTAGCACATCGAGAGGATAACTTATTGTACTATGTCGAAAGTAATTGAACCAAACAGTGCATCCAGCATAATTAGGTATGCAGGGGATTTAGGGTTTCTCTGGCAATTAGGGTTTCTTGAAATTTGGGCTAGAATTGGGTTAGAGAAGGAAATTCAGGGTTTCCTTGAAATTATGGTTAGGAGAATATGGAATTGGGACTACTGTAGATTATGATCTTTGAACTAATAACTCTGACACTATGTTAGAATCAGAATCATGAATCTATTTGGCACATCGATCTGTGGTATATATCATGTTCAAAGTATCCGTCGATATCGATACGTATCGATTTTGGCATGTCCCTGTCAGATATTGACCGTCGTCAATACCGACAGATATTGATGTTGAGAGTCTCTTCCTAATCAATTCGGCAACGAAAGATTGATGTGAAAAATAGTGTTAACACAATGATGATAATGTTACAATGTGTCGATAAGATTCCTTAGCGATATTTGTAACCATTATCATTTGTCGAAATTATCTATCTATAAATTCACAAGATTCATCCATATTAATATTATTTTCTTCAAAACTACTTATTGTGGTTCTACTATGTCTAAAAATAAGTAAATAAAAAATTATATCTATTGTGGGTGAACAATTTAGCATTGTCCAATATTATTTAATTTAAAACTAATTAGAAAGAATATATAAGCTAATGTCTAAATGTACCAAATATTTTTCTAGCTTTTAAAAATATTTCTTAACAATTTAGGTTTTCGAGACGAAGAACTTGACACTCATATACTCCGATTCGAAACCATTGAAAGTGTTGAAACATATACTCCTACAACCTATGTCGGACAATCTACAGTAGCTCTAAGAGCATCATTAGTAGTTGGGAATCTCAAATACAATTTGGGGTGCAAAATTTAAAAAAAAAAGTAAATGCAGAATGGGTTGGATTTGTATGACAATAGTAGGAAATGAAAATTGTGTGGTCAAAAATTGATGTGGAAAAAAAATAATGTAAAGTCTAAAATTTAGAAAGTTGGGCTCCAAAATGGGACTTACTATTCTACGAAATGAGCTCTTACAATCTAGAATCTAGAAATTGGGAGGCCCAACCCTTAGCACCCTATGGGTGGGATGTGACCGAAATTGTAGAAATTGAAACTATAGATTAGACTTACTATTCGACAAAACGAGCTCCAACACTATATCTAGAATCTAGAAAATGGGACGAGCCTTACTAATGATGCTCTAACAGACATTGTAAGAATTCAGATCTAATTAGCTCTTGGAGTGATATCCTGAATCTGATCCCTTTCTTTTACATTCTTAGCTGGCAGATAGAAGATATATGTTATGAGTATTGGAACCAACAACTTGCGAACTTGCATACCATATCCTAATAGCTCCTCTACAGCATTAAACTATGATACTATATCTAGACACTATGGCTATGTTTGGTGTGGTGGAATGTGAGGCAAAAAAAAGGGAAAACAGAAGTGTTTCATGCAAAAACGAGATACAATTTGAATATGATGAAGTTTCATTTCCTTTCCCCACTTTCTTAGTTTGTTTTATTTTGCTATCCGGATTTGTTCCGGAGACTTTCTGAGTTGTAGTGGATTATTTGATAATTTTAATATTGAGACTATTGGATATTTTTGGTGATTATTGTTGGCTTAGTTGTGGATGATATGTGCGTGTTAACTGTTCTTGCTGTGGACCATTGTTATCATAGACATCATACTACCACCGATGCTGCGGCGTAGGCTGGACTTGGCCATGAACTCGTATCCCAAAATTAGGAGCGGGTCGTGACAAATTTTTATGGTGGTCCATGCAGGTCCAATTTCGCAAAATGTTGCGAACTTGTGGTAGTACTTAAGTTGGCCGTACTACTGCGAGCCTGCGAATAGAGTTGAAGTTAGGAGGTTATATCATCCACAAATAGGATTTTCAAACTTATGAGTCTGTTTTATCTTATGATTCTCTTGTTTCTTATTTGCATCCTGCTTGATTTCATTCGTGATTTTTTCGATATGTTTGCATCTACTGTTCTAACCATGTCCTTTACTTCCTTTTAGTTCGCAATGGTTGATGTGATCCATAAGGTTAAAGAGGATGCCTGACCCATATACCTAAGAGCCTAAGAGTCCTACACCCGAGGATGTTGAGTTTATAGAGCCTACCATAGTTATAGTTGTTAGATAATGTGCATGCTTCATTAGTTGGTAATGCTTGGTTGATTACATATTATTTATTAGTTTCTTTTATATTGCTAGTCATTATCTCTCCGTGATCTAGCTTAAGAATTATTGTTAGATTACTTGTAGGAGTTATGTATTTATATTATGCTATTAGAGACGTTTGATTTTTAAGGACAAAAATCTTTTACGGGGGGTAGTTTGTAGCACTTGTCTCCCTAAATTTATTATTTTAATTTTGGAGAGTATTTTTTTCTTCAAATTTTGTTATTATTATTAGGTATAGAGTGGTTTGAATCATAGGTAAATAGAGAATTGATTTTGAGATCATAAGGGGGCATATCTAGACTATGGGTCATATGAAGTCACTATGGTCCCTAAGGGGTTATTTTACTATTTTAGATTTTTCTGTATTTTTTTAGGAATTTTTAGATAATTTACCTATATTATTATTATTTTCATGAGCTTCTATGATTTACTGTGATAGTATCCGAGGTTACTTTTGATGCCAAATGATTTAATTGGGCTCTAGAACCCTAGAACTATTTCTAGCTTTTTTTTAGAAATTTTTAGGAATTTTTTGGGATTTATTTGGGATTAATAGGATTTTTTTTGATTTTTAACTAATTTTCTGTAATTAATTAGCAATTTACCCAGTCAATTGCACAGTCAGCGGCAGCCGGGCCCGCCTGTCAGCCACTCAGGCCGGCGTGGCAGCCCCAGCTGGCAGCGCTGACTCGGCTATTTCCTTATTAGGAAGCTGAGTCAGGCCCATGTGGCTCAAGCCAAGCCGCGTGCACCCAGGACCATAGGATTGGGCGGGGCACGTTGGATGGCTGACACGTGTCCCCGCCCAGCTACCTTTAGCCGCTTCTCACTCCATATATATATATAAGTATATAGTTTAGGTTTTTCGAAAACCCTAGATTTATTTCCGTCAACTTTTGTGGGAGAGTTCAAGTGGAGTCCTCGACTTCGCGGAGCGTTTGCCGTTGATCTAGACGTCCGTTTCACGTGGCTTTTTTTTGTTAGAAGAGTATCGAGGTTAGGTTTCCGAACATCTACTTTATTTTGTAGAATTTTGTGTTCGAATTTTTGGATAATTATTTGAGTGTCGGTTGTTCAAAAATTGACGCGTCGTACGGTTTTCGAGATTCCGAACTTCGATTTGCGATCCGTTTGAAGTTTTGAAAAGCTGACACCAAGCTCTACAACATATAATTTTTCCAGAAATTCAGAGTTTCTTCTAGTATTTTATTTTATTCATAGAAGTCAGATTTGGTCAACGATTCATCGATTTGGTCACGGTTAGCCACAATGGCGATAACTTTTAACCAAATCGTGATTTTGCGGCACGGTCGATTCCAGTGTACTCGTGACACTGAAATCTACTAGGTTTCACACTCAAACTTTTGAGATCGTAACATTTGACTAGTTAGTCAACGATATGTCTCGGTTTGCGTGCCACTGGTCTCGAATTTGGAATCGTGACTTTCCTTGGTAAAATATTTGCGTTTAGTTTTAATTTCAGATTTTAATATGTTAAAATATGTTTTTAGATAATTTATTCCAGAATTAAAATATGATTAATTAAGTTAAGCCATTAGCCATTTTCTATGATTTTTAGAGTGGGAATCGTTGATCTAACTTGTGGTTGTTTTTGTGACCTGGTAGATCGGGCTAGGACGTCTTGAGTTGTGACGTATCATTTATTGGAGAAGGCAAGTATCACTACGACCTATGTTTCCTTTATTTTACATGTACCATCGTGTCGTCTTTTCACTATTACTCCCTTATGATCTATGTTGTCGTTGTTCATGATTGCTATTGTGCATGAGAGTTAGAATCGTTAGAGTATATATACATGTTCATGTCTTACTCATTGTTTCTAATTGTTTACAATTTATCGTATTGCCAATGTTTATAATAATAGACATGTATTGTGAGTGAGTCGGACGGGGGAATACAACAAGTAAGCATATGGTCAACGAATTGAATACAGACTCCCTATACATTGATTGCCTAATATCAGTCATGCACCACACGTATGACTGACGGATATCCCAAGCCGTCTATATGCCGAAAGTTGATATTCTAAAACACACAGTACACATGACTTAATCATTGTTGCTCTATTGTCTATTGTTCTTCTTTCGTCAAGTCTACCTTCATATTGTTATCATGTCTTAGTGGTATGTCAAGTCTACCTTCATATTGTTATCATGTCTTATTGGTATTTCCTTACCATACAATGTCATGCCTATAGTTAACTTCGTTTAATTTTCTTTTATTGTTTCTTCATGCTTGTATACTATATTGTGTAATGTAGTGTTATGGTTATCTTGCTCCAATCCTGACCGGATAACTATTTTTCCATCTTTAGATGACGAGATCTGTCCCGAGGTCTACGGTGAGTATGTTGGAGACCCTGGCGTCATTGGCGTACCCGATTCCAGCACTGATGCGAATTAGCATATTTCCTTTCCTATGGATTCATATTAGTTAGTAGTTATAGTTATAGAGTTTAGTTTGTTTTATTTTTGCTATTCGGGGTTGTTCCCGAGACTTTCTGAGTTGTAGTGGATTATTTGATAATTTTAATATTGAGACTATTGGATATTTTTGGTGATTATTGCTGGCTTAGTTGTGGATGATATGTGTGTATTGTTTTTGCTGTAGACCACTGTTATCATAGACAACGTACTACCGTCGATGCTGCGGCGTAAGCTGGACTTGGCCACGAACTCGTATCCCAAAATTGGGAGCGGGTCGTGACAAGACGACTATCTGTGAAGTCGATGCCACTTCGGGGTTATGCTGGGTGGTGACGTGGTCTCCGACGTGGCGTGGCGGCCGAGGTTGGGCCGCGCGGGGTGGTGCTGTACGTGGGTCGACGGCCAGTGCCACGGCGGCCGAAGGAGCAACGCTGCAACAGCAGCAGGAGTACGCACAACAGCCGCAACGCGTAGGGGCGTGCTGTTGCCGTGGCACGAGGCTGCGCGTAGTGGGGAGGCTGTGTAGTCGCGCGGGGGCGCAACACATAGGCTACTCGCGAGGGCACGGGGGCACAGCACAAGCGTGCGGGGGAGGGTGCGCCGCCGCGCCCGGCGGTTGACTTTCGGTTGGGGGGAGGTGGTGCTGCGGCAGAGCTGTAGCAGCTAGGCAGTGGTGAGGGAGAAGAAGAAGTAGCAGTAACAGCTTGGAGGAGTTTGTGGAAGAAGATGTGGAGTAGTGGAGGAGGAGAAGAAGAAGAAGTGTGGAAGAGCGAAAGTTGGAGAAGGAGAGCTGTTAGGGTTAGGAGGAGGAAGAGGAGAAGAAGAAGAATGGAGAGGAGGCTTCTGTCGGCTAAAGGGGGCTGTGTGTGTTTTAGAAAGAGAAGAGAGGAGTTGAGTGTGTTTAAAGTAAGAGGGAATCTTTTCAAATGAGGGGGGGGGGGGGGGGGGGGGGGGGGGGTTGATATTGAGTGGTAGAGTGGTTAAGCTCTTTGCATGGAAATAGAAGTTTTGGGAGTGTGGGGATGGTACTATTGAAGAAAGTTGGGTGTGGGTGTTCCATTGTCTAGGGGGAGGGAGTGTGCTGGTGAGTTCAAAAAGAGGAGATAGAGAGTTTGAGTGTAAGAGGGGGGTGAGGTTGAGTGTGTAGGTGGTTAACCCATATATTAAGTCATGTGGTATGACTAGAAAATGATATGTGGGGATGTGAGGGAAATGAGAGGAGGGAATTAATGCAGCCACTCTTGGGTTTGCACAAATATGGGTTAGCATTAATAAGGGGAAGATAGTTCATAACATGAACTAATCCATATTTTAGGGTTATTGGGTTTGTCCATTGGGCTTTGGGTAGTATCATGCTTATGGTGTTTTGGAGGTAGTGAGTGGTGTTGTATGCTTGGGTGGACCATGAGGGAGTCAAATGTGGTTTAGGTTGGGTTCATTTGGGTTAGGTTGGTCAAGATTGGGCCAAGCGTGGTCATGACTACAAATTTACTCATTTATAATCATTGATGAAATAATAGCATGCGGGAGCTCAATTGGATGTCAAGGAAGTGGCACGTGTGTAGTAGACTCAAAATAGGTCAAAATTATATATTGGATCGATTTGGTTGGATCGATGTCGAGTCCCGAAATTAAATTGGAAGTTAGGTCATATTTTTTGGTAGATGGTCAAATAACATAATTGACCCGAAAGTTGTGCGATGCAAATAGAGTACAAGAGAACAAGTTTGAGTGGGACATGATATATCAAAATGAAGATAAACTTGTCTAGATCAAAACTTATGAAGGGCGTTTCGAGAGATTGACATCTCTGGCGCTCGAAAAATTAAAGTCACAAAAAAGTATATTTAATGATCAAAACTAATTATAATAAAATATTTATAGAAAATAATTCCTTTAAAAAATTTAAAACAAACCCTAAAATCCAGGGGGCTTACAAAAGGTGTGTCTTTCGTTTGGCCTGATGAATGTCGGCGAGCATTCGGGGACATTAAGCGGTACTTGATGAACCCTCCAATCCTAGTTCCTCCAATCACAAGAATACTCTTCTGGATGTACGTTCGAGCAATGGATAACTCTCAAGGTGTGTCTTTCGTTTGGCCTGATGAATGTCAGCGAGCATTCGAGGACATTGTAGAAGCATGGAAAATATTGCTTTTAGTCCCACATCGGAAAGGAGAAGAAGAAAGGGCTTACTCCATTCTATAAATAGAGCCCCCTTACCTCCTTTGAAAAGGGCACCAACTTCTCTTCCCTCCTTCCAAACTTGGACTCTTCCTATTACGCACCTTCGGGTGCTAAGTAGAAGAAGTCTAGGGCAACGCGGGCTCATCAGGCTCTGCCAGCTATCCCAACCTCTGACCATCAAGAGCGTCCCGCTAAGCGGGCCTCTGATGGAAAGTTGTACAGAGCCGCCCGTGTCCAGCCCCCGGTGGCAAACGGACAGAGTGGTTCTCAAGAGTCTCCCAACAAAGATCGAGGGCAAGTGTTTTTATTAGCCCCCACATCAGGGAACAAACATGATACCTACGCACTCGTGTGTTCGGGATACCCGGGCCCACAAAGCGAGTGCACGGGCAGATCGAGACATTCCTCACGCGAGTCATGAGACGTCCTTCATGCGGCTCGGTCATGAGACAGTCCTCATGCGGCTCGGTCATGAGACGTCCTTCATACGGTTCGGTCATGAGACATTGCTCATGCGGCTCGGTCATGAGACATCCTTCATGCGGCTCGGTCATGAGACATTCCTCATGCGGCTCGGTCATGAGACGTCCTTCATGCGGCTCGGTCATGGGACATTCTTCAGGCGGCACAGAACCCAGGAAGCTTCATGCGGCTCAAGAGTATCATGCGGCTCAAAAGTTACCAACATGGACATGCGGCTCAACGCACATAGGCAGCTCGAGTAAACTCCATGCGGCCCAGAGAGAGAGGCCACGTGGTCTTCAAAAACAGCTGTTCCTAACGTGTGGATGCATTTAATGCTCTGACGGCTGACAGACCTGACAAGTGACAGACCTGACATAAAGTTGTCATAATGACTGACACGAAAAGCAGTACTTCGAGAATAAGGAAAATCTTCAAAGTGGCGCTGTCTACCAAAGTTTTGAGGCGAGCTTATGCGGCCAAGAATAAACGAGTTCATGCGGCCAATGCAGAGAAACCTATGCGGTTCAACCATGAAGGTCCCCCATGCGGCTCGGCTATAAAGAGATCCATGCGGCTCGGCCATGAAGACTCTCATGCGGCTCGGCCATGAAGATTCCCATGCGGCTCAGTCATGAACATATCCATGCGGCTCGGTCATGACAACCTTCATGCGGTTCGAGTATAGAGACTATTCATGCGGCTCGGTCATGAAATCTTTCATGCGGCTCGGTCATGACGACCTTCATGTGGCCCAAACATTGACACTCCTCATGCGGCTCAACGTTGACGACTGGACACGTGTCCTAAAGTCAATCAAATCTTGGGCCAAATCCCAATAATCTGGGACACGTGGCAGAAGAATGAATTAAATTTATTCATTAAGATTCGCAGATGTCAGCAAATCATCATGACGAAGATTTATTGCAATCAGCATTAATTGTTGATGGGATTTGGCATAATCCATATTAACGGCCCAGATCTTTCATGTTCAAGACTAATGGTCCAGATTGATCAATCACCAGGCCGCCGCCACTTTGAGAACGGGTAATCAGCCAAACCCTAATGATGCTTCCCCACTATTACAAATAGCAGGGTGCCATTCCCTTGCAAAATACACAGAGTCAGAGAAAAAAAAAGGAGAAGAAGAGAGAGAAAGGTCGGCAACAAAAAGAATAAAAAAAAAAGAAGAAGAGAGAGATATACACAGAGAGAGCTCCCCCTTTTCTTGATAATCACAGAGAGAGAGAAGCCAGGAGAGCAACCCGAGGAGAGTAAGAAGAGCCTTTCTTCGTCAACGCCGAGCAGATCTTCCCCGAGCCAAGGCTGCATACCGATCGTCCAAGGAGTAAGGCAGAGCGGCCGTCGCTTTCCCGAGCCTCTATCGTCACCCCCCAGAATAAAAAATAAACAATCGTACTTAGTCTGCTGTACCTAGGTTTTCGTCCCTAGGCTTTCTTTGTACGAGCGAGTTTGTATTGTGAGTCTAAGTTCAGTCCTCCGATAATTGTTCTGTTCTTTTACAATCAATGGCAAACACGATGGCGACTCTGCTGGGGACTAACTTCTCCACGGCTGAGGAGTTGGTGACGCAATCGGATGCAGCCAAACTTGGCTCCACACAACAGAAGATGGTCGTCCGCTTCGACCAACAGGCGTTCGAAGAGATGCTCTCTGAAGGCAAGCGCTGGCCCGGTCCAGAAACGCACCCGCACCACGAAGGCTCGCAAAGAGTGGAGGCCAAAGTCATTTGCTCCTCCCCAAGCCCTCGATGGGATACCCTCGGTCGCTCAAGACGGCAAGAAAGACTCTCCTACGGCCCCACTTCAGATCGCAGACACCTCTGCTGTCCCCAAGTCCGGCAGAAGAAAACACTATGATGCTGGACTTGCAGGGGCAAAGAGGGCCTCTGCTCAACCTGAACCGCAGAGGGGTATTAGCCGCAGAAAGAAAATCCATGCGGCCACAACCGTCAACCACATGAAGAAAACTCATGCGGCCACTTCTGTCAGCCGCATAACTTATGCAGCTACAGTTCCCAACCGCATGGATGAGATTCATGCGGCTAGTAAAGTCAACCGCTTGCAGAAAACCCATGCGGCCACAGATGCCAACCGCATGCGGACAGCCTGCACGGCCGTGACTCCTAACCGCATAAGAACTCGTCCCACAATAGAAGACAGTCGCATGCAGATAGCCTGCACGGCACCCAACGCTAGCCGCATAGCGTCTCTACCACACTTCTCTCGATCAGTTTTCGACCGACTCTCATGCGGTCCTAACTCTGATCACTTTCTGGATGAAAATCCAGACTCTGTGATACCTAATGTGGACTCTTCCTATTACGCACCCACAAGTGCTAAAAAGAAAAAGTCTAGGGCAGCGCGGGCTCATCAAGTCCAGACAGCTGCCCCAACCTCTGACTATCGGGGCGTCCCGCTGAGTATCACGCGGGCCTCTGACGGAAAGTTGTATAAACCACTCGAGTCCAGCCCCCGGCGGCAAACGGACAAAGTGGTTCCTCTGACCTGCGTGAAGCTATCCTCCACAAACACAAGGAAAGAGAAGGAGCCTCAGCGTGCAGAGAGTCCTCACAGGGACGTCACTGCACCCAGATTATCGTCAACTACTGTTGCAACAACACGGCAGTAACGGAAGACCGGCCATCCGTCTTCCAAAGATTACAACATCCGAGCTCGGAAGACGAGGCACCTCCCGTTGCCTCCTACAATTCCACACGGAAAGTCCCCGTTGAGGGGAGAGGGAAGAAGACAAGCATCTCCGGCCCAAAGGTGTCAACTATTGCAGCTAAGAAGCCGTCGTCTAAAGGATTATCCTCTACTGGAGTATTCCAACACACCCGTTCAAAGACAAAAACTGCTGCAGTAGGAAGTTCGCCGTCTACGTCATTGGGGGTCGTCGGAACTAGGGGTAGCACTCCTCCAAACCTCCACGACAACCCGACATTCCAAGAAGACGGACTGGAGGAAGCAAATCCTCCGACGGATACAACAGATACCGACGTCCCCGAGGACGTCCTAAACGAAGCAAGCTCTGAAGCTGGGGGTACTGTTCCTTCCGAGTCCGAACCTGAAGAGAACATCCCCACATATCCTGATGATTTCTCGATGCATGAGTATGACTCGGAGGGCATGTCCGCCACCTCTCCTTCTGTCACTCCTCACGTGAGGACGGTATTCATGACGGACAACAGCCAAGGTGGTTCCGGCGATCGCCAACGTATCGACACTTTGGAGGCCATATTGCACGCCTTGGTCAAGTTTGTAGACGAGATCAAAGCAGCGCTTCCTACTCTGCAGGGAGTGACCCCTGGTCAGATAAGCACGGGTCCCGCGAACAACATAGATTCAAATTCAGCGGCACCAAACCCGGGCAATAATGCTCCCGAGATAACGGCCCCTACCGCAACAGATGAAGCCCGAGAAGTAAGGAGAGAGGTTCAGGAGCTTCGAGCGATGTTCCACGCCCGAGAAAATTCTCAAGACCTCAGAATACGGCAACCATACCCTGCTGAATGGAGGGATGTGCCCTTTCCCCCAAGATATAAGCCGTTCAATATCAACCCATATGATGGTAAGACTTCAGCAAGCCGGTACATCACTTACTTTGAGGTCACTACCGACCATCTGCCCCATGATGACGCCATCCTCACACGGTTATTCATTGGGGCATTAGAAGGAGTCGCCTTCGATTGGTACCGCAACCTGCCAGACAATTGCATCCACTCCTTCGCTGGCTTCAAGCGCTTGTTCTTGGAGAGGTTCTATGAGGTAGGGCAGGACGTCACGATGTCTACCCTCATGGACGTCGTCCAAGGAGAGAAAGAGCTGACAAGGAATTACATTGAGCGGTTTCGTCAAACCGCAATGAAGTTACCATCTGGCAACCCGGACTCTTCCTTGATTGAAATTTGCCAAAAGAGACTACTCCCAACAATTGGTCTCTGGATGGGCGAAAGTCAATTCAAGGACTGGAAGGCCTTTATCATCAGCGCTACAAGTGCCGAGGAACGATTGAAGAAAGCTCGCCAACTGGGGTTGCATATCTCAGAGGGAGAGAACAAGGGGAAGCGTCCCAACGCCAGCAACGACAATGGGGGTAGCCCCTCCAACAACCGAGACAACAAAGGCAAGCAGGCCATGGTGACCGATACAGCCCAGAAGTCCGAGCCACAGCCAGCAGACAAACAATGGCCTCAAATCACTTATTCTTTCGAAGACGGCCACGTCAAGCCTATCTTGGACATGCTTATACAAGGAGATAGAATTCAGCTTCCTCCACCAAGGCGGGAACCTCGGCCGGCTGATTTGGAAAATCCGAAGTTCTGCCATTACCACCGCTACGTCCACCATGCTACACACGACTGCTACCAACTGAAACGGTATATCCAGAACCTCATCGATTTGAACGCTCTGGCTATCGACTTCGAGGAGGTAACCGTAGCAGCCAACATGGTGTCCGTACAATTCGGCAATTTCCCTCCAACAGAGACTCAAGACGGTGTCATACCCATCCCTCTGGCAACGATGGAAATCACTAATCTTCCGCCTGCCCGTGATCAAACTCCCGGCCTAGTACCCCTCACCACATCACGAGGGGAAATCATGTGGGTCCATCCGGACCTAGTCCACGAGGTGACTCAGCCCACTTTACCTTCTAAAAAGAAAAGTGGAAAGGTCAGATCATGCCGCACTGCCTCGGCAGAGGAGGAGGAAGTCTCAGCCGTCACTACTCGATCTGGAGCACAAGCCCAACCAGTGGCCGAGGATCCGACTAATGATCAGCAGCCCACAAACGCTGATACTCCGGGACCGGCTCAGCCTTCGACGACCGACAAACCCAGGCCGAAAGAGACCCGTTTCGACAAATCCCTCCGAAAGAAGACACCTTAGGGGCTGGAAAGACCCTACAACTTCGACATCTTGGCTCAATTGGCTAATACACCGGCCAAATTATCTTTATATGAACTCCTGAGGCTCTCAAAGGATGTCCACACGGCTCTAAGTGAGGCGCTCCAAAATGCCGACGCATACTTGGCTCAGGTCAACCTCACGGGAGATAATCAGCCTACAGATCTCCAAGATAGTGCGTGTACAGGTGCAATGCCCAATATCGTCTTCTCTCCGCAGGATATGCTCATCAAAACTAACCTGCACGATCGTCCATTGTACTACACTGGATACATCGGCGACGTAAAGATGGACCGAATGCACATTGATCCTGGGTCCTCCATAAGCATCATTCCGAAGGGTCTGCTACATCATCTTCGCATTCCAATGCATCGCCTGACGCCTACAAGCACCGCCATTAGCGGTTTCAATTTGGGCAGGAGCTACCCAATAGGGAAGATTCACTTGAAATGTCAGATTGGCGATCTCCAATCAGAAGTCACCTGTTATGTCATAGATGCCGGCACTTCTTACAATATCCTTCTGGGACGGCCTTGGATACACGATTACATGATCGTGCCTTCCACACTACACCAGTGCTTCAAATATGTCGATAAGCACGGCTTCGTGAGGACAGAGTTTGTCGATATCGATCCCTTCAAGGGGGTCGAATCTTATTACTCAGACTCCTGTCTATACGAAAAATCAAAGAAGCATCTGGTCGAAGAAGATGTGCAAACTCACAACAAGACGGCTACAGGATCAGAAGAACCTCTAACGATCCACCTTCAGGCTCGCAAACCGGGCAAATCCGTACCCCTTACGGCCACGCTGCGTAAGGACGCAATCAGTCTCTCGGCACAGGAAGAGCAGATGATAATTCGGCTGCCAAGGTCCGGCCAAATGCCGAGACCCACAATGGGGCCACTAACAATCAGACTGCCGAGAGTCGGTCAACCCCAAACGGAGAAGCCCAATCCCTCCGACAAGCCGATGACGATACGCCTTCCCAAGAAGGGTCGTCACCCCGATGCAAAGTCTGGGACTTCTAGCGAGCCAACAACTCCCCGCCCAGCATCAACTACCAAACTGGGGGTCGCTAGTTTGCCAACAACTCCCCGCTCGACTCCACCAACAGAACCCCCGATGATCAAGTTGCCCAAATCATCCTCTCAGTCTGCATTTACACAGGGGGTGGCTGAAGAAGAGTTGGAGCTGGCCAAGTATGTGGCTGCTCACACTGAGACTTGCTCATGTTGCCCATCAACGGCAACTTCCTGAAAAAGTATTACGTCCGAAACGACATCAAAAAAAAAAAAAATCCCTGATGATTGAGTTATGTACCCCCCGGTACCGCTGAACTCACATTCCGCCTCCAAATTTCCTAGATTGGTGAGTTATGTACCCCCCGGTACCGCTGAACTCACATCCACTCCAGATTATCTAGTCATGTACCCGCTGGTACTACTGAACTCACATCCACATTCTCTCCAGATCACCGAGTCATGTACCTGCTGGTACCGCTGAACTCATATCCACAATATTCCAGATTTTTGAGTCATGTACCCTCTCGTACCGCTGAACTCACCTCCTCCTTCCACAAAAATCCCAAACTACCAAGTCATGTACCCGCTGGTACCTTTGAACTTACACTTTGATCACAAAATTTATGGATTATCGAGTTATGTACCCGCTGGTACCCCTGAACTTACATCCCGGTCACTCTTTTAGGGAGAACGTTATGTATAAACATACCTCTGAACTTTTTTCCTGGAAGGGATCCTCCCTCATGATCCACTACCCGCACTCCCAGTGCACAAAAAGGGTAACAGATCCACAAATTTCCAAAACGGCCATGTCCTCATTACCTCTGAGTCGTTCCATTTTCGCCAAAAACAAATCATCCCTTTACATAGAACTTCCATGTCCTCATTACCTCTGAGTCGTTCTATGTACCCCTCTTCATTGAGCCCACTCCTGCCATGTCCTCATTACCTCTGAGTGGGAAGGCTCCGTCGAAGAAAACTTCATACTTGCCATGTCCTCATTACCTCTGAGTAAGTATGTCGATTCCCTTTCAACCTATTATTTGTACCCACAACCGGAGTACGCCAAAGATAATAGGTCCACAAATATCCTCCGTTGAGTTTTCTTCTGCCATGTCCTCATTACCTCTGAGTAGGAAGATTCTGCGGTGAAATAAAAACCCTCATGCTTGCCATGTCCTCATTACCTCTGAGTAAGTATGTTGGTTCCTTTTCATCCTATTATCCGTATCCTAAGCCAGGGTATGCCAAGGATAATAGGCCCACAAATGTCCTCTGTTGACCACAAATGTCCTCTGTTGACCACAAACGTCCTCTGTTGACCACAAATGTCCGCTGTTGACCACGAATATCTTCCGTGAAGTCTCCCCTGCCATGTCCTCATTACCTCTGAGCAGGAAGATTCCACGGTAAAACCCTCATGCTTGCCATGTCCTCATAACCTCTGAGCAAATATGTGGTTTCCTTTCATCCTATTATCCGTATCCTGAACCAGGGTACGCCAAGGATAATAGGTCCACAAATATCCCTTGCTAAGCTTCTTAGCATAAATCCACCATCTCACCATGCCCTGGGAGCCCAGCTGCTCTACGGCATTCTTTTTTCCAATACCGAGAGCACCCATGACCACTTTGCCATGGCTGTTCCGGATATCCTGACCAAACTTGTTATCCGTACCTAAAACCAAGGTACGCCCAGGGTAACAGGTCCACAAATAATCCCCCAGCGGGTCCAATTCCACAAACACCACAAGTACAAGAAAGAGAAGATGAGTTAAAACATGCTCATTTATTCAAAATTCAAAGTACTACATCATCTGGGATCACATCCCTTGACAAAAAGAAAAGAAAAACAGTAAAAGAAAACAGAAAACTGTTCACTGCTCCATGGTATTCTTTTGCCTGATACCAAGAACCTCCATATCCGCCTTACCGCGGAGTTGTCCTAGGTATCCCTATCAAACTTATTATCCGTACCTAAAACCAAGGTATGCCAAGGATAATAGGCCCACAAATGTCCTCTGCTGACCACAAATGCCGTACTAGGTCCCTTAGTACATCCACATCTTTCCTCATCATCACATGCTTTCGGAGCCCAGCTGTTCCATAGCATTCTTTCACCCAATGCATAGAACTTCCATGTTGATAGCACCTCTGAGTTGTTCTATGTATCCTCATTCGAGTTCGCTCCTACCATGTCCATATCACCTCTGAGTAGGAAAGCTCTACCATCAACCTTATATTTACCACGTCCATACCACCTCTGAGTAAATATGATGGTTCCCTCTCTCAACTTATTATCCGTACCTAAAACCAAGGCACGCCAAGGATGATAAGTCCACATAAAATCCCCAGCGGAAGTACCCAAACCTATCACGTCCATGCTACCTCTGATTGGATTGCCACACCTAAACAAATCTACTTTCCATGCTTCTTATTCAAAGTGTTCCAAATTTACAATTTGGAAACTTTGAAGGGGGTCCTGTAGAAGCATGGAAAATATTGCTTTTAGTCCCACATCGGAAAGGAGAAGAAGAAAGGGCTTACTCCATTCTATAAATAAAGCCCCCTTACCTCCTTTGAAAAGGGCACCAACTTCTCTTCCCTCCTTCCAAACTTGGACTCTTCCTATTACGCACCTTCGGGTGCTAAGTAGAAGAAGTCTAGGGCAACGCGGGCTCATCAGGCTCTGCCAGCTGTCCCAACCTCTGACCATCAAGAGCGTCCCGCTAAGCGGGCCTCTGATGGAAAGTTGTACAGAGCCGCCCGTGTCCAGCCCCCGGTGGCAAACGGACAGAGTGGTTCTCAAGAGTCTCCCAACAAAGATCGAGGGCAAGTATTTTTATTAGCCCCCACATCAGGGAACAAACATGATACCTACGCACTCGTGTGTTCGGGATACCCGGGCCCACAAAGCGAGTGCACGGGCAGATCGAGACATTCCTCACGCGAGTCATGAGACGTCCTTCATGCGGCTCGGTCATGAGACATTCCTCATGCGGCTCGGTCATGAGACGTCCTTCATATGGTTCGGTCATGAGACATTGCTCATGCGGCTCGGTCATGAGACATCCTTCATGCGGCTCGGTCATGAGACATTCCTCATGCGGCTCGGTCATGAGACGTCCTTTATGCGGCTCGGTCATGGGACATTCTTCAGGCGGCACAGAACCCAGGAAGCTTCATGCGGCTCAAGAGTATCATGCGGCTCAAAAGTTACCAACATGGACATGCGGCTCAACGCACATAGGCAGCTCGAGTAAACTCCATGCGGCCCAGAGAGAGAGGCCACGTGGTCTTCAAAAACAGCTGTTCCCAACGTGTGGACGCATTTAATGCTCTGACGGCTGACAGACCTGACAAGTGACAGACCTGACATAAAGTTGTCATAATGACTGACACGAAAAGCCATACTTCGGGAATAAGGAAAATCTTCAAAGTGGCGCTGTCTACCAAAGTTTTGAGGCGAGCTTATGCGGCCAAGAATAAACGAGTTCATGCGGCCAATGCAGAGAAACCTATGCAGTTCAACCATGAAGGTCCCCCATGCGGCTCGGCTATAAAAAGATCCATGCGGCTCGGCCATGAAGACTCTCATGCGGCTCGGCCATGAAGATTCCCATGTGGCTCAGTCATGAACATATCCATGCGGCTCGGTCATGACAACCTTCATGCGGTTCGAGTATAGAGACTATTCATGCGGCTCGGTCATGAAATCTTTCATGCGGCTCGGTCATGACGACCTTCATGTGGCCCAAACATCGACACTCCTCATGCGGCTCAACGTTGACGACTGGACACGTGTCCTAAAGTCAATCAAATCTTGGGCCAAATCCCAATAATCTGGGACACGTGGCAGAAAAATGAATTAAATTTATTCATTAAGATTCGCAGATGTCAGCAAATCATCATGACGAAGATTTATTGCAATCAGCATTAATTGTTGATGGGATTTGGCATAATCCATATTAACGGCCCAGATCTTTCATGTTCAAGACTAATGGTCCAGATTGATCAATCACCAGGCCGCCGCCACTTTGAGAACGGGTAATCAGCCAAACCCTAATGATGCTTCCCCACTATTATAAATAGCAGGGTGCCATTCCCTTGCAAAATACACAGAGTCAGAAAAAAAAAGGAGAAGAAGAGAGAGAATGGTCGGCAACAAAAAGAATAAAAAAAAAGAAGAAGAGAGAGATATACACAGAGAGAGCTCCCCCTTTTCTTGATAATCACAGAGAGAGAGAAGCCAGGAGAGCAACCCGAGGAGAGTAAGAAGAGCCTTTCTTCGTCAACGCCGAGCAGATCTTCCCCGAGCCAAGGCTGCATACCGATCGTCCAAGGAGTAAGGCAGAGCGGCCATCGCTTTCCCGAGCCTCTATCGTCACCCCCAGAATCAAAAATAAACAATCGTACTTAGTCTGCTGTACCTAGGTTTTCGTCCCTAGGCTTTCTTTGTACGAGCGAGTTTGTATTGTGAGTCTAAGTTCAGTCCTCCGATAATTGTTCTGTTCTTTTACAATCAATGGCAAACAGACATTAAGCGGTACTTGATGAACCCTCCAGTCCTAGTTCCTCCAATCACAGGAATACCCTTTTTGATGTACGTTTGAGCAACGGATCACTCTCTCGGTGTCCTCCTAGCTCAGAAGAACAATGAAGGTCATGAGCAAGCAATCTACTACCTCAGCCGCACAATGATCAGTGCTGAACATCGATACAGTCCGGTGGAAAAAGAATGCTTAGCCTTGATGTTCACCGTCCAGAAGATGCGTCATTGCATCACGGGCCAGACTATTCATGTCATCTCCAAAGTCAATCCTCTGCGGGTTCTGATGAAGAAGCCTAATACACTCAACTCCAGACTCGCTACATGGGCGATATTGCGAACATAGTATGATATAGTTTATGTCCCGCAGAATTCTGTCAAAGGTCAAGCCCTAGCTGACTTCTTGGCTGCTCATCAAATTCCTAAAACTTTAAAGCTCTACGACAAAATTCCTGATGAAACTCTAGAGTCCAACATTACTTCAGGAGGAATACTCGCTTAGCGTCTATTCTTTGATGGTGCATCTAGAATCGGACCTAACGTTATCATCGTCATCGTTGGAATAGGAATTGTCCTCGTATCCCCAGAAGGGTTAGCCATTCAAAGAGCCTATTCTCTGGATGAGCCATGCTCTAACAATGTTGCTAAGTACAATGCTTTGCTTATCGGTCTCCAGTTAGCTAAACAACTGAAAGTGTGTATTATATTTTCTGACAAATATTGTACATACACAAATCTTCGAATTATTATCTTTTATTCACTCTTTCATGAATAAACCCACAGATAATAAGTCCTCAAAAATCCCCAGTAGAGTCTAACAAGATCTTATGGTACATCCTCAAAAGATTAACACATAACATCTACCACAACATATCATCACAACATCATCTTTTGGAACCTAGTTGTTTGAAAAGATATCGTATTCTTGAGCCCCAGTTGGTTTAAGAATAATCAACAGATATACGAATTAACGTCCACATTACCTCTGAATTCCACTATCTGCATTAATGACTTGTCACCTCTGATAACGTTGTCCCAAAAGTAGCCATGTCAAAATTATATTATGTCACGTCCACATTACCTTTGAACATATATAATAAGTGTTATTATTTTCGAGAAATATGTCACATCCAGTACCTCTGAATATATCTCTTATTCCTATCTATTACTTGTGTCTCAAACATATACATAATAGGTAATAAAGCAACAAAAATTTATCAGTCTTTCTATTTCATGCAAATCTTGAGAACACAAAACCATTACATTTTTCAAAAAAAAAGTACTAAATAGTAGTTCAAAAAGGTTATTACATCATTCTCCTTTTCTAAAAATTTCATTGCGGAGGCTGCGTACTGAGGTCGAGAATTTGCTTCTTCAAAGCTTCAGCTTGTTCCACTCAGGTAGCAAAAATTCGCTCTCGGGCCAGATTCCTCCTGAACTCTGGTAACAGTAGATGCATTGACAAAACATGGCGTTCCATCTCTCCATTACGAGTTTGGAGGAGATCACTTCTCTGTCTGTTCAGCTCATCCAAACGGCTCGAGGCAACTTGACGCAATTCTACAACCTTTTCCTGGCGCTTTCTGGTTCGAGCCAATTCGGCTTCTATTTCTTAGAGGCGGGCTTGAATCTCGGATATCTCTTTGTTTTTATTCGCTTCCTCGGATGTGGCTTCAGCTATAATGGTTTTCATTTCTCCAAATTGTAAATCGAATGCTGCTATGGAGTTGCTAAGCACGGCATGTCGTTCTTCATACTCACGTGCTATAGATTCACATTCAACGTCCACCTGTCTGCTCATGTTCCCTCTGATCAGATCTTGATAAGATTGGATGGGATCCCTCAACACCGACAAGATCTGCTCTAGCATTCTGGCCCTTTCAGCGTCGCCAAGACCACGTATGGCCTCAATTGGAAAAAGAGAGGTCCTCCTTACGAAATCGTAAGGGTGGCTCTTCTCTATGGCCAATTGAACCAGAGACGTAAGGAGCTGAAAAAGGCATCCGTATAAGTACGGATGATACTACTCGTCAACGTCGATACGCCAGGCGTCGCTATTGTACCTGGAACTTCTCCCTCTACAGAAGTCAGAGGAATATTGGCAACCGACATAACATCAACGCTTGAAGATTTTGGTGCAGGCATCCCCGAGGAGCTTCCCTCCATGGCATGAGTTCCGATATCCAAAGGAACCATGGTAAAACTGAGGCTGAAAGCGGTAGAAGCCAACGAGACTTTAGTGATCGTCCCTATATGACCTGTTGCAATTCAAAGCAAAATTATTATATCACACGGCATTAAATAAAGAAACAATGGTAAATAAAGTCAGAAATTTACTTGGGCCTGTTGGCATATATGGAGTATCAACAGGCACAACATCTCTTTCCGTAATAAGCCTTTCAAGTGTAGAAGCAGATACTGCCAGTTGGCTGCTTTCTGCTTTTGAGCCTCCTAACATGAAGCGGCTACTCCCAGCCTCTGGGCCCGCATGGCTGCCTCTGACCCTGATTCAGCTTGGCCTCCTTGGGCTACTACTTCCGCCCTCTCCATTTCAAAAACATGTTCGATTGGGGCCTGAATCCCCTTAACATCAACATTAGGGTTCTGATCACCCTCAGGGCCTTCTAAAACCCTCAGCAAGGCCCTTATCACCCTCATATTCATCAGCAGGGCTTCCGTTACCCTCAATATCAACATTAGAGTCCTCATCACTAAATGACTCACCGGGACTCCGATCATCTTCGTTAGGGTTCTGGTCACCCTCATCTTCAACAGGGCGTTCACCACCCTCAACTGTAATTTGGCCATCTTTGGCTATCAAATTCTGACCCTCCTGGATCGCTACTTGATCTTGCCTTAACTCAGCCTTTTCAAGATCTGAGGCAGCATCAATAGGGTCATCCTCGATTTGATCATCACCAAAATCACAGTCCTGTAGTGCTTCTATCATCTCATCATCATCATCTTGAGAGAGTAATTTGTTCAGGATAGGGACCTCAGGAGTATGAGTTGTAGGAGCCTTTGTAGCAACTTTTTTTTTTAACCTTGAATTGAGGTTATCCCAAATGGAACTGATATTCCCTTGAGAATAGTAACTCTTGAAGCATCATCAGAGATTGGGGGTGACATCAGGCCAGACGAAACAAGTGCTATGAACGTCCTTTCAGAAAGAGGAGTCTCCGTCTCAACAGTTATTGCCTCTGCAACAGTTACTTGAGGGACATTTACTGAAGCAGTTGGAGCTGGTGCATTGGCTGGTAGAGGCTTTAGAGATGAAGAAATATCAATACAAATTGCTATGGGGTCAATGACTACTAACTCTGATTGGACTGAAAGGTTAAGAGTATCACCTGTCCGAGAGGGCATACCCTTCGATGGCGGCAGAGACCTCTTGTGCTGGCAGAACTGAATCTTGATGGCTATGAAAATGCTCTGGCGAAGAAGGTGCAAGAGAAACTACGGTCTTCCCTCTCACAGTTCTAGTAGCCAACAATTTCCTCCTTGCGGAACGTTTGAGTAGTGGTTGCGGGGACGTTTCAGCTGCGTCGACAGGAGCAGGCGGTTGAGTTTGTGCTTCTTCGGGAACGATTTGTTCCCTGCTTGTTTCCTCACCGGCTCCCATACTCCCCTTCTGTATAAGAGGTGGAGTTGTTCCCATGAAAGAAGATGTCTTCCCTGGGGAAAACCCAGCTTCCATTTGTCGTGTTTGGGCCCTTGTCCTCACCATGGGCTGATCGGCGACAACTGCCTCCTTCCTCTTCTTCCCTTTTCCCTTTGCGGGAGTGAGAGACTCATCTTGAGTAGATTGAGAAGAAGTCTCAGTCTTCCGCTTCTTGCCATCTCCCATCACAGAGATTTCTCTTTTCGCTTATTGAGAGAGACGCACAATGCCTCTTGTACCTCGTCATGAAAACCAACGGGCACAACCTCTAGAGGATCGTTAGCAGGGATGTTCTCCTCTGCCGCAGACAAATTCACGGTGGCTGCAGTCCCGTCCCGTGCTTTCTTCACACCAACAAAGCTATCTGATATATAATAACCATCAAAGAAGGTGTTGGCTGAGGTGTAGAAATTTGCGTATGTACCTAACATACGCGGACCATCCTCAAAGGTAGCAGAAGGCATGGTGAATATGGCTTTAGTGCCTCTCGCACTATAATATCTCCATCCTCGGGCCCCGTCGATCAAATGCCCGAAGGCTCGAAGGTAGGTGGTTGCGTTCCCGACATGCATCTGGTCATGGCCGAATTGACGAGCGAAGCGGCTGGGCAAGTATGGTTCCAAGTAGCACTCGCTCTCGAACCGATACACCAGATGTGAAGGCCTGATCATCTTCAACCAAGAAAAGGCAGCTAGAGGTGGTCGGGTACCAACAGGCTCTAAATCCATAATAGGAGCCGAGAAGTTCTCGTACCCAGGTGGGAGAGTAACACAAAAGAAGTTCCAGTTGGTGCCCATATTCAACGCCCTTCTACAATCAAATAAAGAGTCCACCTTCCATTGAGACTTAGCATACCTACTGATGAAGTTCCTTGCCAGATCAGGGTCTATCAGGGTAGGATGATGCAAAATCAGCCAGCCGAACAAATATGTTTACGACATCTCGATCGGTACGAGGATAATTGCTTCGAGAGTTGGGTTTCTCCACCATAGCGTCCGTAAATTCACGGAGACCCGCATTCAACCGACTGGTCATGGTGGAGAGGATATCCATCTGATACCCAAATTCTAGACGCACTACGAAAAATAACACGCCTCGGTGAATGTGATCGACGATGCTGGCTCTAGGAACAACAAATCGTCTCAGCCACAAAGAGAGGAAGCCCGCCAGAGTGGCCTCCTTAGACATCTTTATGCCTCCCCGTCGTATATAACTCTCGAGGGGGGTACCAGCAGGATAACCATGCCAGTCTGCTGCCAGCTCGTTGTCGATACGGCCAGATGTCTTTATCAAATCAATTATGGTTTGACTATCGAGCGGTTCAAAGAAACGAGGCTTGCATTCCAATTTTTCTTATACCTTGCTCTCCTTGCCATGACCCAAGAAGAGGTACACTAGCCATTTGGACATATAACACGTCCTGACTGGCTTGCTCTTTTAGAGATGAGTGTAGATCATAAAGTGGCATAGCAGCTCATTGAAGACCGCAACCATCTGGGAATTCTCCTTGGCCAGAGTCTTCAGTTCATCTTCCGTCGGCACGTATTCTTCATATGGGTTCTCACCTATTGGTAGATGCGAGATAAATTGCATCTCATGCAAAGCGAAGCCTATTTCCCCGTGAGGGGTAGCAAAAGTTCCCATCCTGGCATTGTATCTCTCCACCAAGGTCAAGAACATATTGATGTTGATCTGGATGCCGCAGAAGGTGGTCAGAATGGCTTCATAGAGTCCCAGTGCATTCAACTCGTCGCGAAAAGTGTCTAAAACCCATACGGAGAGTCGGTTCTAGCATGTAATCTCCAGGTGCGTTAAACCTGTCAACCTCATAGTTGTGTTAGGATATTATTCTTCGGCCGCGGTATAAATGTTGGCAAAAATAGGCATCCTGACCGGTATCATTAATGATTAATCATCGGCCGACGCGCAACTTGGCCTTAAACCTCTCAAGTGCGTGCTGTGTTTTTCGAAAGCACTAAAGAATATGTCCCTTCTTTGGCCCCCAAACCTGTAATGTATCTGTCCAACCCTGGCTTGCTGGAACGGTGTCAGATCCTACGACATCTTTCGATGATAGCTGGCATGGGCATATTTGGATAAAGACAGATTTCTGAACATATCTGGGAGATATACCACCCTATCTCCTCTCCTGATGACCCGAGATTCTTTCTTCGCCTTAGGCTGAGAGGCGGCTTCAATGGCCTCTCTGAATAAGAAAGTCGGTTTCTTATAAGCAGCCTGACCCGCAGTCAAGAAGGGTGCACCATTCATTAGGCACAAAAGAGTTCAGTTTTCCTGAGTCTCTAGGAGAGTTCTTCTATCAACCGGTTCTTCAGGGTCAAACTGCTGGAATATGACATGTGACAAATCTTCCTGGTACTCTGATACACGGAAAGCGGATGGCAAGATTTCAGCATGGGGATCTTCCCTGAGGTCAATTGCAAGAAGAAACAAGAGTTAGGATCATGAAAATTATTCTTACAAAATTAAGAAAATTTAAGTGATTTTTAAAACTCTGGGCAAATCAAGAATAGTGCAACATGTAGTTTGACAATTCTCAGTATGCGCATACAGGGTGCTAGTCTCTAAATTGTGCATACAGTATGACAGTTCTCAATTTGCGCATGTGTTATGATAGTTCTTATTTTGCGCATGCATGAGACAGTGCGCTATTAACAAGATTTTGACACATAGCGCGTGTAAGCCCCCTGAATTTCAGGGTTTATTTTAAATTTTCTGAATGAATTATTTTCGATAAATATTTTATTGTTTTGATCATTAATGTTCCTTCCCGTGACTTTGACTCCTGTAGCGTCAGAGATACCAATCTCTGTAAACTCTCTATACGAGTTTTGTAGTAGACAAGATTATCTTCGTTTTGATATATCATGTTCCACTTAAACACGTTCTCTTGTGCTCTTTTTGTATCGCGCAACTTCAGGTAAACTTAGACCAATTAATCGTTGAATAATTATTCCCACTTTTATCTTTGATCATCGTTTGCTACCGTGACTTTTAATTTAGGAGCACAAGACCAGTCGTTTTCTCAGAACCAACTTCTCATAATGATCTACTTGAGACGTTCTACACCCATGACCTTCGTGTCCCACTCAGACACTCCATTTTGTGCTTCATTTCCTTCGCACAACTTTCGGGTCAATTTAGGCCAATTAATTATCTACCGTAAAACCTGATTTAATTTTTAATTTAATTTTGGGACCCAACATCGATCCAACCTAGTCGACCCAAAGTATGGACATGACCCACATGAAGCCTACTACCCACATGACGCTTGTGTCCCATTTATTTGAGTCCCCACATGTTACTTATTTACTTATGATTATAAATACCTATTTAAATTCAATTATTGCACCATGTCCGATTTTGACCCGACCCGGCTCGACCGAACCCGAACCCAAGCTCCATGTTGTCCTCCCATGACTACCCAAACACCCCACACAATATTTCTCTTTTTTTCCTATTTTAAATATCTCTTCCTCTCTCTAATTTATTAAATATCTTAAATATCTCTTATACACACACACACACACACACACACACACATATATATATATATATATATATATATATATATATATATATATATATATATATATAACTCTATCTCTCCTTACACAAACACATCACCCCCTCCCCTCTCCTTTACAGCACACCCCCCCCTCCCAATATGGCCGACTTCTCTCTCTCCCTCTTTTCAAATATCTAAATTCTCTCTCTCTCTCTCTATCCTACACTCTCTCTCTTTCTATATATATTTACTCACACATACACACAAATCTCCATCTCCTCCTCCCTCCACTCGGCCGAACCCCCCCCCCCCCCCCATGGTAGCCGAGCATCACCACCACCCTCACCATCATTCTCCCCATCTCCTCCTTCCTCCAAACACCCACAGCCACCACCTCCACCTTCTCCTCCTCCTCTACACCACCACCATCATCATCAAGTTCACCACCATCACCATTGTTACCATCACCACCACCTCTCACCACTTCCACGATCGCCGTCGTCGGCATGCCGCCACCGTACCCCAGCCTAGCCCGCCCCCGCGCCGCAGCAGCAGCTGCAACAGCAAGCGGCAGCAGTGTGCAGTAGCCGCACGCGCTCGCGCGTTGCCGCGGTCGCCGTGCGCCACCACGTGGCCGGCCCGCACGTGTCGGCGGTAGAACGCTGTCCTAGGTCAAGAACTATGACTAACTAACATGAATACTCTCCATACGGAGGCCAACACAGAGGTACAACTTAATCACAATCTAAGGCAGAATGTAGCACGATAAAAGATAAAAGAAAACCTCAACTGAGGTACAACAGAAATGAATAACAATCTCAACATCTACCAGTCTCAATATCTCTAAAATATACAACTCTGGAAATAAGACAACAACTAAACATGAAAAGAGAACAGACTAAGCTAACTACGCTATACAAGGGTGCCATCCTCAGCAGCTGCCTGAACCTCCCCAGGGGTCCAGGTCGCGAGTGTCATCTAGGCAAGCTCCAAAGTAAGGGGTGCAGGGTTCCTCATCATCCTCTGTAAAATTTTTAACAGGTCCAGTCAGGACGGGAGCGAGCACAATACATCTCACGCAGATCATAACAGGTTAGAAAATATAAACGTGCAAGAGAGTACAATACATGAAACTGAAAGAAGATACATGCTGTAAACAGGAAGAGAACTGTAATAGAAATATCTACTATAAGTAGAGAGCTACCAGTGACTAGTGATTTAGAGTACAAAGTCGACATGTGAACGGCTTGATTTGCACATGGCTATACTAAAGAGGTGTACATGGCTATTCTACTTTGGAATTGTTCACATGACTATTTATACTCCTCCAAGCCCCAATCAATACACAAGGATCCAGACAGGTTATGTTACGCACATGATTTTCACATGGAGCCCATAGATGGGTATACATGAAGTATTCACGAGACTCAGAGAACTGAGTGCACATGAATTCCACACGAAGGCCCACGAAGGGTGCACATGAAGTATAGGTTATACATGAGATTCATGGGAAACACGACCAATCATGATAGCACATGAGAGTACACAAGCAAGCACGAACGAGCATGAAGCACATGATAAACATGGATAACAGGAGAGCGAGGAATACACGATGTACATGAAACACATGGCACAATGTATCCGATGCTCCCGAGGGGGATAACATCTCAAGCAAGGATCCATATAGTATCAATCCGTGATAATGTCGTGACAACATCAAATAAGGTAAACTAGAGCAGGAATATAATTCTAAGCAAGTTATGAAATGATCAGAGAATGTACTCGCCTGGTATCTGAATAGCTGTGAAAATGTATTGTCCGAGATGAGGCACCTGACTCCTAGTTAGAGCAACACAAGTCAAGATGTATACAGGGGATGATAAATATAATCTACTATGCATCTGCATGCTGTCTAGGTCAAACTAGACCAAAGTCAACTCTCGGTCAACTCTAGTCAACTGCACTAGTCCAACTAGGTCAACTATGTCAAGTCCTAGCCTAAACAAGTCTAACAAGTCTCACTAGGCCTAACCAAGCCTAGGCTAGCACACCAAACATAAACACAATACAACTGTCCATGGATTCACACAAAGGATATATACATAATATATATATAGAGGAGGAAGGGGGAAAAGGGAGTGAATGCTATTATGTAAAGTGTGAAGAGAGAGGGTACATAGTGGAAAGGTTAAATCAAATATATGCATACACCTATTCACATGGTCATTATTCACAATATCATGTATACACATATTCTACCCTTACATCATATATATGCATATACTCATATATATACATTCATACATGTATACAAACTCATATATATGGCATATATACATTACATAGATGCATACATTTATTCATTCATTATCTTATATTACTATATGCATCATACTTTACATTATGTATACATATCATGTATACTCATTACATTATTATCTACATACATACCTTGCATATACTTATTTATATATATTCAGTCTCAGGTTTTATATAACCCAAATTCAGATATTGCATACATTAAATTCATAAACATAATATACATGCATTCAATATGAATAGGAGAAAACTGAAATGGAAGGGAAGGGAGGACTGGTTATAGGGTGCTTGGAAGGGGCTGTTTAGGCTGAACTGGAGGGCTGAATTGGAGCTAAAATAGGACAGGTTTGGGATGGTTTGGGACTGCCTAATAGCTGCTATATGGGTTAGATATAGGGGCTAATGTAGGCTGGAAATGGGTTGAATTGGAGGGGCTGTTTAAGAGTGGTTTAAGGGCTGTCATTTGGGACAAATGAGGACATCACATATAGATGTTTAGGGACTGATCCTGAGGCAGTAAGGGACTGAACAAGGACTGGTTTAAGGACTTGTTTGTGGACTGATTTTGGGGGCTGTTAGAGGACTGTATTGTGTGGTGTTTAGGACAGGTTTTATGGGCATGTTAAAGGCTATGTGGGTTAGGGGACTAACAAGACTGATGTGTAGGAACAACTTAAGGACTGGTTATAGACAGGTAATAGTACAATGTATATGACACTAGTGCTCATGTGTGTGTGTGTGAAGTGAGGCTATGAAAACAATGTGACAGTAGGCTAGCAAGGCAATGTGAGTGGGTGTATGTGTGTGATACAAAATCAGTGAAGGAAATAATCAATGGCAAAACAGTCCTACATCATTCCCAGAATAAACTCAGAGTTTAGCACTCTACCACATTTCAGATTTTACAACCTATTCTCAGGTTCAGTCAACCATGAGTTCACAGTAATTATGAACCCAAAAAGCCTACACACATTGCTATCTCACATTGCAATAACCATACACTTATATAGAAATGAATCATGAATTCAACACCAATTCAGTTAAAAGACACAAGGAATAATCTCAGGAAATAGCATTGAAAGCAGTGAATACATGAATCAAACATTTCAGTTTACAATCAATCAAGGGTTTAACACTATTCCCAGTTAACAGATTCAGTTTGCAGTTAATGTAAAGAAAGGAAATCAATTCACAACAGTTGTACCAATGCAATGTAACTCATGACAGCAATTTATTTCAGTTCAACTTGAATAGAAAAACTGGAAACACAAAAGTTCCCAGGTAATGAAACTTCAACTTCGAAATCAAGGATAAAGGGAAAAAAATCAGTTTACAATATATTGACAGTGAATTACCTAAGTTAAGAACAATGTCAGGTTATTCAAAAACTGAAACCCAAACAAATCCCCAGGTTCATGCAACACTGTATTCCTATATTTTCAGTTTTAAACACCCAAAACAGTTCAAACAGTATACCATTTAATCTCAGGTCAGTCCCCTCTGTTACTATCAGATTTTGATACACATACACAACCAAACAGTCCAATATTCCTCATACAATTAGATATCATGTAGGTACACATATTAGAGATTAAAAACCATGAATTTAACAATTTAAACTAGGTCAATATGATGACAAAAACAGATTTTAAAAACTGGACAGAAATTAGAAGTATGGGCTGATACAATGGTTTCAGATTTAAAATTGGAAATGAGAAATTGATCTAGAAAATCAATTTAAAAAGAGAATTTAATGGTTGGTAATATCAATACACAATGTGCTCGTGCCCTGTGATTTGTTTGTGTCCACAAAAGTGGACACAAACGTGTCCAGTACAATACAATACACAATCCATGCACAGCCAGTCCACACGTCATGCACGCGTTCACATCGATCGTGTGCCCAACACAAAGTGACACGACCCACGAGATTGTGTCCACGTGTTCACCTAGACTAGGACTAGTGATAGGACACCCTGTCTCGTGTCCTCGTCGCGTGTACGGGACACGAGATGCGCGTGTCAGTGCTCAAGTAACAGCCGACTGCAACAGTGCACGAATCAGTGCACGTGCTCGTGCGTGTTCGACACGACACGAGAGCTCGTGCAACTTGACACACGGGGTGGCAGACATTGCCCCTTGGTGTGTGTCAAGTTTCAAGTGTCCACGACGCGTGTCCGTGTCGCAATCACGCCCGAGCAGCAGGGCACGCACAGTGCCTGTGCACGCGCGCGCGCGACCACGTGTACACGTGTCTGTGCAGACTCGACACGACACAAAAATGACACAAGGACACATAAAACCTATAAACGAGGTCAAACCCTAAATTCCTATTCAAACACTACCTGAAAAATCAACCGAAATGTCCATTGGGGCATTTCAACAAACACATTAAAAACGACACTGATACGTGTCCAAAATGGACACGAAAGGACACAAAATTTTGGGGATTCCTATTCCTACGGTTAGGCTAGGTATAGGGCTCCCTAATGATGCAAAAATTACAGGATTCTATGGTGAGGAATTGAAATTACCTATGTGTATCAAAAGCTCCAAAAAGCTCCACAAAGAGGTGCTCCTCTTGATGGCCAAATTCCTCCAATGAGCTCCAAAGCCAAGAACACTTGGTACCAACAGAAAGTAGAGGAATTTTAGGACTCAATGCAATTTGTTTGGGTTAAAAAGAAATAAAAATGAATTTATTAGGATTTATGGAAGATGGGAAATACCTCTTTCCAAAACTTGCACAAATCCCAATGGAGGCTAGCCCTAAATCCTAGGAGGGGATTAAATAGGGGGGAAATGATCAATAGTGGCTGCCATGGGCTGATTAGGTTTAGGTTTGGCTACATGGTGTGGGCCTATGGGCTTTAAGTCTCAAGTCATTAATCATGACTTATGAAGTCATAAGCCATTCTAGCCTAATCAACTCCAAAACTCTCCAAACAAGTTCTAATGACTTAAATCTCACTAAATTAGGTCTAACCAAGTTTACTTAACCTAACCAAGTGGTCTTAACCTAGGTTAGTCACTAGGCTGGTCTCCTAGTCAACACTAGTCAACCCTCATCCAAACAATTCAAAAATAAATTCTAAAAATTTCCATAAATTCAAATAAATTATAATAAATCCTAATAACCCTAAAAATATCAAAATTACCCTAATCACAGGGCTAGGCATTAGGGTGGGCAGTCTTTACTGTTCACTAGCACATCACCAAAATCACAAGTCATGAATTTAATTAGTTTTAAAAAAAATTAAAAATTACTAAAAATTATAATATGAAATAGTATAATTAAACAATAATTTTAATTACAAAATATCAAAATTACCCTCTTCTGGAAAACTGGGTGTTACACTTTAAAATGAATATGTTTGCCATGATGAAATGTATCTAAAACTAGATAAATCAAGATATGCCATGATTACGTTATTTCATCTTTTTCCATCACATGATCAGTATTATATGTTTGTAGTACAAGTACTTGCTCCCGTCTTGACAAGATAACGTTGTAGGTTCACTTTTCGAGGAGGAAATGCTATGTGATTCATATTATGGTACTGCATTTGAGGACCTGGCCTTAGCTCCAGAAGAGGTCCCAGCAGGGAACCTTGCTTAGATATCTTTCATGTGTTTTGAGGCTTAGACTTTGTTTTGAACTTATATTTGGATACTGGACTTTGTCTCCAGTTAGATACTTTGGAAGTGTATTATTAAGTCCGTGCTTATTTTACTCTCGCTTATAGATGCTGTGTTGTGATGAACCTTTAAATGTGATTTTAGAACTGTTAGCAGATTAGATCATTTATTGTCTATTCTTAGAACAACTTACTACGCTTTAACCAAGCGTAGGCTGGACATGGCTCGGCCCGGTCCAACAATTTGGGTAACGGGTCGTGACATGTTTTGAGTGGCGGCCCATACAGGTGCAGACTTAAGTTATTTTGTTACGTTATTGTACCAAGCATGCCTGCAACTAGGATCTTAAGACAACTTGTTAGCACTCGGGATAAACATTTAGAACACCTAGAGGATTACTAGGATTACAACATAGGAAAACTCATCACAGCATAGGACCGTTAACTGTAATTAGTCTCTTGCTTGAATTTCGTGGGTTACAATTTTGACCAGGATAGTACTCTTGGGATGACCCCTTTGGATCTTACTCTAATCTTACCTCGAAATCTGTTTCCACTTGTTTCCATTTGCTCTTCCTTAATTCATTGTTGGAATTGATTTCTGATTATCGTTGTTGATTTTGATCTTGCATCGTGATAAATTTTGTGGATTGTATTGTGATATATCTTGATAAGGTAAACGTCTGCTTTATTTATGGAGCTTAGAATTTATCGCAGCCATATTAGCTGGTATGACAAAAACATAGGGCCTGATTTTGGGTATACTTATCTTATTTATGGAATTTAGATTTTCTCGCAGCCATACCGGTTGGCGTGGCGAGGATTCTAGATAACGTGATTATAGGGCGTATACCTTAGTTATGACTCTATCGTTTATTGCATCTAAGCTTACTTGTGTGGCAAAAATTCTGGCAACATGATTTCAGGAAGACGTGTATGGTTATCAGATCATATCTTAACTTGGTTTACTTCGTTATGACCGAATAAGCAAGAACAAATTCTTATCATCATTCTTCCTCATCTTGGTTAACTCTGTCATATCTACATCTACAACTAGGATTATAGGTTCTCTAGGACTCTCCAACAGGATTGCTTTCATGTTATCTTTTGGACATAATTATTATTGTGTTTCATCTTTCCTATGACTTGACTAAATTCTTCTTCGTTAATCTCTTGGATAATTCTTCTCGTTATGCATCTCGTTGTCTTCGTACCATTTTTTGGAGATATTCCGATAAACTTTCCTGTCTTGCTTAACCCTTTAACTTGTTTGGATACTGTTATGGATTGCTTGACCCAGTCTTAGGCCTTATTTTTTTAGACGACCGAAATAGCCAAACCTTGTTAACTGATTCTGTAGTATAACTATAAATGTATTGTGTGATTGTGATAAATACTTTTCCTAGGGATTGGTTAGATTAAGCTTTATAGGACAAGTATGAGTGACTGACTGTGGTAGACTTGGAAACCATTAAGAACGATTGTATTGATAGTATGACTTGATGATAGGGTATCTAAGATAGAATAATGAGATATTATATTGTTGTGACTATGGATTGAGGATTAGAATCTTGTGCTTAGAGTTGAGGATTGAGCATTCATAGGACTTTGATGACCAAGTGATTATTGGTTATCTATAGCTAATTACATATGATTAGGGGGTAGATCGATATGTGGAATGATATAGAATAAGTTAGAATGAGATATAATATTGTGTACGAGATCGAGAAGATATCAGTTAAAAAGACAAGGAACAAGACAAAGACATATGTACATTGGTAATAAATAAATCGGGAGTTTGAAATCGAGGATTTATATTCGGAGGAGTTATTAAGTAAAAAGAAGAAGGCTCTATGCTAAGGATAAGTATTGAACGTATAATTTCAAGGAGAAACTGTAGTAAAGGATTGAAGACAAATAAAGCAAAGGGCTTGTGGATTGATAGAATAAGGATACTAAGGATATGATAAGGAAATCAAGTATTTACAATTAAGGATGGAAATATGGTTGATGATTAAGCACTATAGGCTTATAGACATACCCAGAGGATGACCTATAGTTTAGGCTATACATAAAGGTTCCATGTTAGTATGGAAGATTCTAAAGGATATATGACGTAGTTTATGATAGAAGGACTTTGTTGAACCTAAACAAAAAAGATTGTAAAGAGAAACGGAAGAGATGATTACAAGGGTAGCAGTTTGAGTATCGTAGCCAGAGCAGCTACATGTTATAGTTTGACCTATTGGATGATTTTTAATTTCGAGGACGAAATTCTTGTAAAGTGGGTAGGATGTAAGCCCCCTGAATTTCAGGGTTTATTTTAAATTTTCTGAATGAATTATTTTCGATAAATATTTAATTGTTTTGGTCATTAATGTTCCTTCCCGTGACTTTGACTCCTGGAGCATCAGAGATACCAATCTCTGTAAACTCTCTATACGAGTTTTGTAGTAGACAAGATTATCTTTGTTTTGATATATCATGTCCCACTTAAACTCGTTCCCTTGTACTTTTTTTGTATCGCGCAACTTCAGGTCAACTTAGACCAATTAATCGTTGAATAATTATTTCCACTTTTATCTTTGATCTTCGTTTGCACGTTACTGTGACTTTTAATTTAGGTGCACAAGACCAGTCGTTTTCTCAGAACCAATTTCTCATGAATGTTCTACTCGAGACGTTCTACACCCATGACCTTCGTGTCCCACTCAGACACTCTATTTTGTGCTTCATTTCCTTCGCACAGATTTCGGGTCAATTTAGGCCAATTAATTATCTACCGTAAAACCTGATTTAATTTCCAATTTAATTTCGGGACCCGACATCGATCCAACCTAGTCGACCCAAAGTATGGACATGGCCCACATGAAGCCTACTACCCACATGACGCTTGTGTCCCATTTATTTGAGTCCCCACATGTTACTTATTTACCCATGATTATAAATACCTATTTAAATTCAATTATTGCACCATATCCGATTTTGACCCGACCCGGCTTGACCGAACCCAAATCCAAGCTCCATGTTGTCCTTCCATGACTACCCAAACACCCCACACAATATTTCTCTTTTTTTTCCCTATTTTAAATATCTCTTCCTCTCTCTAATTTATTAAATATCTTAAATATCTCTTATATATATATATATATATATATATATATATATATATATATATATATAATATATATATATTATATATATATATAACTCTATCTCTCCTTACACATACACATCACCCCCTCCCCTCTGCTTTAGAGCACACACACCCCCCCCATATGGCCGACTTCTCTCTCTCCCTCTTTTCAAATATCTAAACTCTCTCTCTCTCTCTATCCTACACTCTCTCTTTTTATATATATTTACTCACACACACACACAAATCTCCATCTCCTCCTCGCTCCACTCGGCCGAACCCCCCCCCCATGGTAGCCGAGCATCACCACCACCCTCACCATCATTCTCCCCATCTCCTCCTTCCTCCAAACACCCACAGCCACCACCTCCACCTTCTCCTCCTCCTCCACACCACCATCATCATCATCAAGTTCACCACCATCACCATTGTTATCATCACCACCACCTCTCACCACTTCCACGATCGCCGCCGTCGGCGTGCCACTACCGTGCCCCGGCCTAGCCCGCCCCCGTGCCGCAGCAGCATCTGCAACAGCAAGCAGCAGCAGCAACAGTGCGCAGTAGCCGCACGCGCTCGTGCGCTGCCGCGGTCGTCGTGCGCCACCACGTGGCCGGCCCGCACCACCGTGAGGACCCCACACCCCCGGCGAACCTCTGGCGAACCCCCGGGGTGCGCCGCCTTCCTCCCCGGTGCGATGCATAGCATATTCGTGCATTTACGTCTAAATCCCGTCGTGACGCGCGGGTTTTGAACTCGAAAATGGCATCCCGTCATAGCAACTTCGTACACGTTTTTCGAGAGATCCGACCGTTGGATCGGCAAAATCTTTGCTCTGTCACAATCTCGGTATATAGCTCTTCACTCTCCTCAAGTTTCGTCCGTTAATTTCGTCGTTTGATACCTCAAAACTGGCTACCAAGTTGACACTTTAAATTATACTATTTTTGGACAGTTTTGTGGAGCCAACTTCGTCAGCTCGTAACTCCGCAGACGCAGCTCCGGTTCGTGCGCTACCAGTTCCTTTGCGCAGCTGGTATAACTCTCTTCCTGTCCCTTAAGTTTCGTTTCATTGTAAGCACGTTTGGTTGGTCGAATTCGACGCCAAAGTTGGCCGTCTGAATTCTTTAATTTGCACTTGTAAAATTCCATTTTTGAATCCGGGACTTCGGATTCAATTTCTGACACCACCAATAGACTCGTGGCGTCGTTCTGGCATGTTTTCATATAAAGTTTGCTTGATTTGGATAACGTGGGCCCTGGCACGCATTTCGGTACAAAGCGGGTCCCACATTCCGAGTCAACGGGTCACTTTGAGACCAGCTTATCGGAATCCAATTCCGGATATACCGTTGAGTTCGTATCGTCATTTTACACTCGTTGACAAATAATTTGCTGATTTTTGAAGACATTTGCTCCGGCACATATTTCGGTGCAAACCGAATTCCAAATGTCCGCGTCAAGGTGTCATTTTGAGATCGGCTCATCAGAATTCCATTTCGGACATGCCGTTGGGTTCGTATCATCATTCTGGATTCGTGGACATATAATTTGCTAGATTTTGTAGACTTCTATCCTGACACGTTTTTCGGTACAAAGTGTGTCCAACGGCGGACATCATTTTGACCCAAAATTACCATTTTGCCCCTGTGTCCAAATTGGACATAAATTCCAGAAAAATTAGTAGAAATTTCTATAATTAACAAGGATCATTTTGATACTTTATTTTATGTATAATTGAACTTTTTGTCTATCTCAAAAATTGTTGGAACATAGTGTACAGTTTGATTTATTTATTGAATAGTTACGACTTGTAATATTTTGTTTTATTTTGAGTTATTGTAGTATTGGACCTCACCCTACACTAGTGTAAAGGGCCTAGAAAATTAGTTTGGATATAGTGTCACCCTATATTGGACTTTTATGCTAGGTCCCCACTTGGCTAGTATCCAGTTAGGAGTCGTGTCACACCACTAGTGTAATCTTAATCATAACTTAGAGGCTGAGTTTGTATATCATTATTGACAGGACATCGGACATCTGTATCTTCATATTCTTATTCTTGCTTTGCTCGAGGCAAGTACCCCTACAAGCTTATTTAATGCGTATAACAATAAACTGTGATTAAATCATGTTAAAATACTGCTTTCTGGATAACTGCAAGTCATATCTTCACATGCTTCTTACTGGTTCTCAGTACATGTTTTACCATGCTTTATACTGCTCTGAGTATCTACTATGTTTTATACCGCTCTCAGTACCTACTATGCTTATACTGCTCCCAGTATCTTTCACATGTTTTATACTGTTCTCGTATCACTCACATGTTAATAAAAACGGGTTAAGGGGAAACTGTTAGTAGTGTACGTGATCATGCCCCCCTTCTCCGTATGTATTTATCGTGTACTGTTACATTCTATATGTACCTTTGTCGTATGTCTGATCCCGCGTTTGTGTATGAATATACACCGATGCCGTTAAGGGTACGTATGTATACTTCAGAAAATTGATATGTATCACTATACATCCTATTTACCTATTGACTGATCACTCACCTGCTACAGTTTTAAACTTTAAAATGAATATGTTTGCCATGATGAAATGTATCTAAAACTAGATAAATAAAGATATGCCATGATTACGTTATTTCATCTTTTTCCATCACATGATCAGTATTATATGTTTGTAGTACAAGTACTTCCTCCCGTCCTGACAGGATAACGTTGTAGGTTCACTTTTCGAGGAGGAAATGCTATGTGATTCATATTATGGTACTGCATTTGAAGACCTGGCCTTAGCTCCAGAAGAGGCCCCAGCGGGGAACCATACTTAGATATCTTTCATGTGTTTTGAGACTTAGATTTTGTTTTGAACTTATATTTGGATACTGGTGATTCACTTAACAAAATGCCTAAAAATTGGCTTTTGAAAGAAAACTGGAAAAAGTACAGAAGTACAAATTGTTCTGGGAAGTATTGCTATGGAAGTCTGATCTGAGAACGATCACTTTGTTCCTTGGACCATACGATGATGATGAAGAAAGCTGCTTGAAGAAGACGAACAATCGGAAGAACTAAGTCACCGGAAAGGTATCGAGCAATGGCACTGATGGCACAGTCGAATGCTTTCTTGCTTTGTTTCACCCCGTTCTTGAGAAAAAGTTGAAGAAATGCTTCTGGGAATATTCCTTTGGAAATATGAGTTTTCTCAGAATCTCCTCTCCCTGTCTCTCTGTTGATCTCTTGATCATGTCTATATGAAAAATAAGTCTATTTATAGACTCTTTGTGCATAAAAAGCAGCAAAATCGGGTCTTTACGCTAGCAAATGTCACCCATGATGCAACTCATCCTCTATGCACGTTGACACGTGTCCCACGTAGAGTTTGATCTCTACGCATGGTGACACGTGTCCCACTACGTCAACAAAATGGGGAGAGCATGTACACACGTTCCTCGAAAAGTGTGGCATGAAAGCCACGTGGGCAAACCACGTTCTTAAATGGTCAGGAAAGATCGGGCGTAAAAATGACCCAAAACACAATCCCAGCGTAAAGTGGCAAACTGGGCGTAAAATAGCCCAAAATAAACTTCCCAGCGTAAAGTTGCTAAAATAGCCTTGAGCATAAAAATTAGCCCAAATAGACTTTACGCCCACAATTGCCTTGAGCGTAAAAGCTCGAATAACTATCGTGCGTAAAAGAAATAATTTTATTGAGCGTAAAATAGCCTCATCTGCACACTATACGACGAATATTGGTTTTGGTGTAAATCCAATCTTCTCGACTTCTGTGCTGCATGCTGTCAGAAAAATCATTCTGTCAGATCAAATCTCTGGCATTAAATGCGGCCTGACAGTCTGTCCCTAGCGTAAAGTTCAATGAATAGCTCCAGCGTAAAGTTCAATGAATAGCTCCAGCGTAAAGTAGCTAGCGTAAAGAGTAGCTCGCGTAAAATTCTCAACTTCTTTAACTAAGTCCATGAAGCACTTTTTACGCTCCTACAAGATCCCCTTCAAAGTTTTCAAATATTTTCAAAATTTGAAATACTTTGAACAGAAGCGTAAAATTCAGAATTTCAACAGTCAGCGTAGAATTCGGGATATCCAACGGTCATCCGCGTAAAAGTTGGGATATCCAACAGTCAGCGTAAAAATCGAGAATTTGAACCGATTCAAAATTCTCTATAAATAGAGCACTTTGAAGAGAGAAAAAACTTTACTTATCTCCCGTACTCTCGATCTTTCTTACTTTTCTCCCTCTTTCAAACTCTTGCTTTCAATCCAATGGCTCCCAAGAAGTCGTCCGCCGCCGGCAGCAAGGGCAAGAAGCCCGTCGGTTCATCCTCGGCTGACCGCACAAAAACCCCCGTCCAATCATCCACGACGCCCCAACAGAGCAACCCCGCCGTGGCTCCGGCAATGAAGGATAAAACCCTACTTTATCTCGGCTACAAGTTCGCGGGAGAAAAATGAAGAAAACCCGAACCTTCAGATTTCACGCCCACGTCATTCGTGTTAGCGTAGAAACTGAAATAACAAAATACGCCCACGTTTATACGTGTCAGCATAAAGTTAAGAATATACGCCCACGTTTATACGTGTCAGCGTAAAATTAAGAAAATACGCCCATGTCTATACGTGCCAGCGTAAAATCTAAATTACGCTCATGTCTACACATGCCAGCGTAAAATTTAGAATACGCTCACATCAACATGTGCCAGCGTAAAATTCATAATACGCTGGCATCAACATGTGCCAGCGTAAAATTCTTAATACGCTCACATCAATATGTGCTAGCGTAAAATTTAGAATACGCTCATGTCAACACATGCCAGCGTAAAATTCAAAATACGCTCACATCAACATGTGCCAGCGTAAAATTTGTAATACGCTCACATCAATATGTGCTAGCATAAAATTTAGAATACGCTCATGTCAACACATGCCAGCGTAAAATTCATAGTACGCTCACATCAACATGTGCTAGCGTAAAATTTCACAAATGAAAGACTTTGTGTAAATAAAAGACTTTTTTACACTTTAAAAACTTTTTATCAACTTTTAAAAATTTACATAGTCAACGTCTTTAACCTTTATGTGAAAAAAACTTAGACTAATTTATCTGCGTAAAAATTTCAAATTAGATTTTCACTAACTTGATTTTTCTTTTTCTTTTGGCAGTGGACTTGCAAGCTCACCCACTCGCAGAAGTCTTTGGCTCATCAGTTGGTATAGTGGGCTCGAATTATTTGGAGAATCTGTCTCATGTAGAGTTTCCCCAATCGAATTCGGAGTACCCCATAGAGAGAGCACAGTTGATAGCTGTCCAAGGGGATAGAATGCTGTTATCTACGATTAATGGAGAACTGTTGACATCACTGGATGGCCAACAATTTGCAAATCCAGCTTTCTTATTTGGGGATGCAATAGACTGCAAGTCACAAACACACCCCAAGAAGGAGTCTTGGGTTTTAAAGTCTGGAGATAGAGCCATGTATCTCCCTGATATGGATAGAGATTATCCCTTGTCCGCATTCATCCATGCCACTCATCCCCGACAGATGCTGTGGAATCTGACTTCCAGCAATCACGGAAGGCCGGGTAGAATTATATTCAAGAGGGATAATGCCAACGATATGGGGTATTACGTCAGCGTTCCCAATAGCGGTGTCGTTCCATTCTCTGGTCTCTTGCCAGGTGTAACACCCAGTTTCTGAAATGAGGGTATTTTTGAAATGTTGCATTTATAATCATTTTATTGCTAATTAAATCATGATATGATTTTTGGTAATTTTAAATCAATTTAAAACTGTTTTAAGTCATGGCTTGTGATTTTGATACCTTGCTAGTGTAACCTGAGAGACTGCCTGACCTAGAGCCTGACCACATCGTTAGGATGATTTATTTTTACCTTTGAGCATGAGGGTATTTTGGTCATTTGGCCCCTTTGAATTATTTTAGGATTTATTGCATTGGTGATTGTTAATTTGAATTTTTGCTAGCTTGGACTTAAGAGACTGTCCTAGACTTTGACCTTGACTTTGGTGACTTAGCTAACATGGTATGGACCTTAATCTAACTCAAGTTGGTCTTGGTTGACTTAAGTTGGCTAAGTTTTATGAAGAGAGTAGGAGGATTTTTGCATTGGACCAAAGGCTAAGGACTTGATCTAGTTAGCTAGTGCAACTTGGCCTATAGCCCATTAGTGAAACCCTAACCCTAATTCTTTCCTTTATGACCAGCCACTAGGTCTTTCCCTTCCCTATAAATAATCTCCTAATTAGTTCTTGCCTCTTTTGTATTGAAAGAGCACATAGGAAAAAGAAAGGTTTGTCCATTCTTCCCCATTCCATAGATTCTCCATTTTAAATCATTTTCCACTCTAGTTTCTTGTATTAGAGCCTAATACTCTCATATTTTCTGATTATGAAGTTTAATCCCAGCCTTGGGACAATTTGGGAGCATTGGCTATCAAGGAGGAATCCCCCATTTGGAGCTTTATCATGCTATTTGCACCTATAGGTAAAACTCCTCAAATTGTGTTCATATTCCGTTTTCTTTGCATTTAGGGCTAGATCTAGGTGTCCCCTAGCTGTCCCTAGAATTTGGGTGAATTTTGTGTCCGTTTGGTATCCGTATCGGACACGTATCTATGTATGTGCATAGGTGTTCGACCAAATGCCTCTTAGAACTTTTCGTTCTTGGTTTTCAAAACAAATTATTTATTTGGGTAGGTAATCACATGTAGATTATGTATGTATGAGACTGAGCACATTTCTGGATATATTTCATGTCCAAATCGGACAGCACCGTAAGCACGAGGCCCCGGTGCGCTGTCCTGCTACTCGGGGTCGACACAGGACACGACACGGCGAATCATGTCCTGATTTTTGGTGGACACGGGGGCCTAGTGACTTACACAACACACACAAAATTTGGAGGGATTTCGTCGAGCGAATTGGGAGAAATCCCACCCGCACTGAAATTGCACACACGCGCACAGGCACGTCCTGATACGTGTTCGTATCAGGGACACGACGACACGTTGGCCTATTTCAGGGTGACACACACGTACCCCTATGGCCCCTCTAGGATTGTGCACGAGCACGGGTCATATCGAGCTCTGTGTCGAGTCCACAACGACTCGACACGCAAGCACGAGGCAGTCTTCACTGCCATTTTCTGATTTTGTCCCACTTCGAATTTGGACACTTCGTGTCCTGATTTTTGGACACATTTAGACTCCATTGGAGACGTGGGGTTTGCTAGACACACTGTACACTGGTTAGCATAGAGTTTGGAGATGGTTTAAAGTAGTATTTTGGCCTAGGGGAGGCTCGGGTCTGTGTTATGTTCACTGAGTTGCCCCTCTCTGATGTGCAGTCTGTTTATTGGGTTTAACATGGTTGATTTCACATCTAAACACCCTAGACATGCATAGCATATCATCCATTACTGCCCACATTGCTCAGATTTCAGTCGAGCATATTTTTTCATAACTTTCATTGCATTTGTGATTCACTACATTACCGTTAGTTGATAGCATCAGGTTGAGGCTATTGTCATGCACCCCCTCTGTAAGCCAACCTTTTTGATACAAGCATGTATCAGAGCATGAAGTGATTCACTGCCTTCATTGTTCACCATGTAGCCCACTGCATATCCTGAATGTTATATATTGTTCTGTCCAGTATCATTGTTCTTCCCTTTTGATTTTAGGATCAGTCCCACACTTGAGATATTTAGCAGCTATGTTTATGTCCCTGCAGTTATTCACTTCTGCCCATTTGTGACTATGTATCTATGCTACCTATCCATATTTGATAGATGTCATTCCCAACATTATAATGTATCAGACCATATATGGTTATGACCGTCCTGCAATAAACTCTATTGGTCCTGCCCCATCTTAATGTTTAGCTATATACATATATAGATGATTTGTTCCCATGCATCCTTTATGTGCAGTCCTATATTAATATACTTCAGTCCATGTTCAGTCCAGTAGGAGTGTTCGGTCAACCCCCCCATTTTGAAGTTCATCCATCCTTTGGGTTTCAGTTAGACTTTAGTATCTATTTTGAGATACTGGAGTATGGAGAGCTCGAGTAGGACTTGGTTTAGATTTTGAGTTTAAGTCCAGTTTATGGGTTAACTTGTCTTCTTTTGTGCAGCCCTTAGTTGTGTTCAGTCTAGAACCATCTGGTAGCAATTCATGTTAAGGGATGAACCCCTAAGTGTATTGGTTTCCCCACTCACTTGCATTCCCATACTAGTATCAGTTCCTGGTTGTCCACATTTCCTATTTTGGTTGATTCCCCTGCATTCTTAATGATCTGGTAATGAGTTCAGTCAAAAGTTTTCGAATTCATGTGCAGACCATATTTTAGTTTAGATCACCCCATCTTGCCCTGTCCCTGTTCCCCTAATGTTCCAGTCCAACTATTCGAAGACTTCATGCCAGTAGGGGGAGGGAGACATCATAGAGCAGTGTTAGTAGCAATTGCTACTTGACTGGTTGATTTCCATTTAGAGAGTTACCCATATGTAACAGAGATATTCTTGCTAACCTACAGATTAGTTCAAGCCATCGTTTTGTTTAGTTCCTTGCAACCTTGTTCAGTTGCCATGTTAGATTTTCCTGCATACTTGATGTCAGTATGGAGTAAGGACATTCTCAGTCTCTAAACAATCTAGTAGCAGTTATTTAATGTATATGCCAGTTGATTCATCTATGTTCTGTCATTTGCATTTGTTGCCTCTTGTGTGTGTGTGTGTCTATATATATATATATATATATATATATATATATATATATATATATATATATATATATATATGTAAGTGTAATGATAGTAGTAATAAGGATTAGAGAGTTGGGTAGCAGTTGACAAGTGATATGTACACACATATATATTATAGAGATAATGTAGAGGTTGGGATATATATATATATATATATATATATATATATATATATATATATATATATATATATATATATATATATATAAAAGTGAAAAAAAAATATATATATATATATAAAAGTGTAATATAGATATACAAATATGATGTATCTACATAATATATATATATATATATATATATATATATATATATATATATATATATATATATATATATATATATATATATATAAGTGTAATGATAGTAGTAATAAGGATTAGAGAGTTGGGTAGCAGTTGACAAGTGATATGTACACACATATATATTATAGAGATAATGTAGTGGTTGGGATACATATATATATATATATATATATATATATATATATATATATATATATATATATATATATATATATATTTTATATATATATATATATATATATATATATATATATATATATATATATATATATATATATGATGTATCTACATATGGATATACAAAAAAAATATATAGATATATATATATATATATATATATATATATATATATATATATATATAAGTGTAATATAGATATACAAATATGATGTATCTACATATGATATAAGAGTGGCTTGATATGTATATAGAGAGTTATATGTGAGCCCATTATAGGATATCTTTGGTTGATACCAGGTTGCCTAGTATCACTAAGTAACCCTTTGAGACAAAAGCCCTAGATTAGGCAAATGACCAATGCTTGCCCAATTTAGACCAAGGTTTGACCCAATAGTTCAGGATTGACTAGATGTTGACTTGGGTTGACCAGTTTGACTTGGACCTAGTTGACCTAGACAGTTGACCAGGTTTGACTATAGTTGACTTTGACCTAGATTGGCCTAGAAATCATGTAGATTGCATCATAAACTTCATTGTCTTATTTTAAACACATTATAACCTGTACTGCTCTATTTAGGACATTGTGACTCCGGTGCAGACATCTGATATTACACTACTCTTTTTAGAGTATCAGGCGAGTACATTCTCTGATAGTTCTTTCATTTACTTGTCAATTACTGTACTTCAGTTCTAGTTAGTTGTATGTGATTCTCTGTTACAAACACGTATTGTTATTTCTGAATTCATGTATACGATACACATACTTTACTCGTCTTGCCTCTATTATTCGAATCACCATTCGAACTATTCGAACCACTTATTCGCATCTTCATGTGCTGGTTGGACTTGTATTAGATTGATGTGTCGGATTATGGATTCACTTGTATTAGAATGGGCGGGGAGATACTGATTAGACATGTGAACATTCCTACTATTCGAAGCACCCCTCTGTGAATGATATTCGAACGATAGCCATCCCACTCTTGGCCAGGTGTGTGGTGTGCCGTATTACCCTTAGCCGTTTACATGTCTATCTCAGTATTTTAAAACACACTTGGAGAATTTATTCGAATCATTGTTAGAACATTATGTGAATCATTATTCGCACCACCTTATTCGAATCACCTTATTAGAACAATGATTAGAATCACATTCGACTCATCTTGTATTAGACTCACATTGGGATTACACTCGACTTATATTGTATTGTCTGGACTCATCATGTTACTCTAGTTCAGCTAGATTTTATTTTACAGTCTTTATTGTCATAATTTCTTCTCTTGTTTAGTTACTTACTTTTCTTGTACCTTATCTGTCTTTCTATACCATCATTTGAATATAAACTGCCATGTTCATCAATACAACTGTCTATAACTGCTTTATAGTTCTCTGCCATTTACTTGGATTTTCTAGATGAGATTGTGCCCGTTCCTGTCCTGACTAGACCTGTTGAAATTTTACAGATGATTTTCCTGAGGATACTTATCCTACTCATTATGGACCTGGCGAGGGATTAGCTACCTTTGGCCCCGACACTTAGGAGTGATCGGGAGACTAGCTAGTAGACTGGTTTAGTTTTCATGTTTTAGAACTTGAATTGTAATACTTGAGATATTAGTTTGTATTTGAGTTTGTTGAGATATTATTATTTAGTAGTTTATAATTGTTGTTGTTTAGTCTTTAGTTATAAACTTCTGTGTTATCTTATCGTGCTTAGACTGTGATTGAGATTATATTATATCTATACTTGTCCTCCGTTCGGAGTTAAGATTTGACAAGTACATTATATAATTGCGTGAGTTGTTGATTAGATAGTGGCCTAGGACAGCGTTCTACCGTCGACACTGCGGCGTAGGCTGGGCGCTGTTACGTACTCGTACCCTCACAGTGGGTGCGGGTCATGACACATTTTTAGTGGTGGCCCATGCAGGTCGAGAGTCGCATTGGTACGATGTCGTGGTTGTGCAACGATTAGTTGTACTGCTGCGCGCCTGCGATAGGAACTCAGGATTAGGCTTTAGTTGAGAGTGTACTCAATCACAGTTAGGACTACTTGAGAAGATTCCTGGGATGACCCTTGAGAATCTTAGTATAAACTATCTCGAAATTCGATTCTGACAATATCTGTCTATCTTCCTTGTTCATCGTTGAATTTGATTCTTGATATTCATTATTGACTTGATTTTCTACCAAGATAACATTATAGGCTAGGTTGCCTCAGTCATGGAATCTAGAGTCTTCTACAGCCATATCAGCTGGTTGGGCGATAAGATGGAGTCTGATTTTGGATGTATTTCTCGGGTGTGGGAATTTAAAGTTTTTGCAGCCAAGCTAGCGGTAATGCGAAAATTTTAAATACCATGATTCTAGAGGTACGTACATTAGTTGTGGACTCTATATATTATCGCAGCCATACTTACTGGTGTGACGAGGATTCTGGTAACATGGTTCTGGATAGACGGGTATGATTATCAGATTGCAGAATAGATACCATATAGATGGTGCCCTAGTGTAATTGAGTGGAATATCAGTATGGATATTACTTGAGTGTCATGGATTAGATAGAGGGAGCTAGGCCACCTGTAGCGCAGCACCGTGCCCCGCACCATCAGAGGGATATACCCCAGAGGGGCAGGGCTTTTGCGCTGAGAGTCGAGTAGACCGACGCTACGGGTGACGGGTTAGCAGGTCTGTCTTTCCTGTTCTTCCTTCCATCCTGTTGTTTGATTCCATTAGTACCTGTCATGATGTTTTGTGCTGTGATAGATAGTTTAGTGACCCTGATCAAGACCGTGATATCACGACCAGTAGGATTATGTTTGCATGTTATCTATCGACTTTGATTTGTTGGGGTTTGACCTAGAAGGGGTACGATCATCTTAATTTCGAGGACAAAATTTTTCTAAGAGGGGTAGACTTGTAACACCCAGTTTCTGAAATGAGGGTATTTTTGAAATTTTGCATTTATAATCATTTTATTGCTTTTTAAATCATGATATGATTTTTGATAATTTTTAAATCAATTTAAAACTGTTTTAAATCATTGCTTGTGATTTTGATACCTTGCTAGTGTAACCTGAGAGACTGCCTGACCTAGAGCCTGACCACGTCGTTAGGATGATTTATTTTTACTTTTGAGCATGAGGGTATTTTGGTCATTTGGCCCCTTTGAATTATTTTAGGATTTATTGTATTGGTGATTATTAATTTGACTTTTTGTTAGCTGTGACTTAAGAGACTGTCCTAGACTTTAACCTTGACTTTGGTGACTTAGGTAACATGGTATGGACCCTAATCTAACTTAAGTTGGTCTTGGTTGACTTAAGTTGGCTAAGTTTCATGAAGAGAGTAGGAGGATTTTTGCATTGGACCAAAGGCTAAGGACTTGAGCTAGTTAGCTAGTGCAACTTGGCCCATAGCCCATTAGTGAAACCCTAACCCTAATTCTTTCCTTTATGACCAGCCACTAGGTCATTCCCTTCCCTATAAATAATCTCCTAATTAGTTCTTGCCTCTTTTGTATTGAAAGAGCACATAGGAAAAAGAAAGGTTTGTCCATTCTTCCCCATTCCATAGATTCTCCATTTTAAATCCTTTTCCACTATAGTTTCTTGCATTAGAGCCTAATACTCTCCTAATTTCTGATTGTGGAGTTTAATCCCAGCCTTGGGACAATTTGGGAGCATTATCTATCAAGGAGGAATCCCCCATTTGGAGCTTTATCATGCTATTTGCACATATAGGTAAAACTCCTCAAATTGTGTTAATATTCTGTTTTCTTTGCATTTAGGGCTAGATCTAGGTGTCCCCCTGCCTGTCCCTAGAATTTGGGTGAATTTCGTGTCCGTTTGTTGTCTGTATCGGACACGTATCTATGTATGTGCATAGGTGTTCGACGAAATGTCTCTTAGAACTTTTCGTTCTTTGTTTTCAAAACAAATTATATATTTGGGTAGGTAATCACATATAGATTATGTATGTATGAGACTGAGCACATTTCTGGATATATTTCGTGTCCAAATTGGACACGCACCGTAAGCACGAGGCCCCGGTGCGCTGCCCTGCTGCTCGGGGTCGACACAGGACACGACACGGCGAATCAGGTCCTGATTTTTGGTGGACACGGGGGCCTAGTGACTGACACAACACACAAAATTTGGGGGGATTTCGTCGAGCGGATTGGGAGAAATCCCACCCGCACTGAAATTGCACACACGTACACGCGCATAGGCACGTCCTGATACGTGTTCGTATCAGGGACACGGCAACACGTTGGCCTATTTTAGGGTGACACACACGTACCCCTATGTCCCCTCTAGGACTGTGCACGAGCACGGGTCATATCGAGCTCTGTGTCGAGTCCACAACGACTAGACACGCAAGCACGAGGCAGTCTTCACTGCCATTTTCTGATTTTGTCCCACTTCGAATTTGGACACTTCGTGTCCTAATTTTTGGACACATTTAGACTCCATTGGACACGTGGGGTTTGCTAGACACACTGTACACTGGTTAGCATAGAGTTTGGAGATGGTTTGAAGTGATATTTTGGCCTAGGGGAGGCTCGGGTCTGTGTTATGTTCATTGAGTTGCCCCTATCTGATGTGCAGTCTGTTTATTGGGTTTAACATGGTTGATTTCACATCTAAACACCCTAGACATGCATAGCCTATCATCCATTACTGCCCACATTGCTCAGATTTCAGTCGAGCATATTTTTTTCATATCCTTCATTGCATTTGTGATTCACTGCATTACTGTTAGTTGATAGCATCAGGTTGAGGCTATTGTCATGCACCCCCTCTGTAAGCCAACCTTACTGATACAAGCATGTATCAGAGCATGAAGTGATTCACTACCTTCATTGTTCACCATGTAGCCTACTGCATATCCTGAATGTTATATATTGTTCTGTCCAATATCATTGTTCTTCCCTTTTGGTTTTAGGATCAGTCCCACACTTGAGATATTTAGCAGCTATGTTTATGTCCCTGCACTCCTTAATATTGATTCAGTTATTCACTTCTGCCCATTTGTGACTATGTATCTATGCTACCTATCCATATTTGATAGATGTCATTCCCAACATTATAATGTATCAGACCATATATGGTTATGCCCCGTCCTGCAATAAACTCTATTGGTCCTGCCCCATCTTAATGTTTAGCTATATACATATATAGATGATTTATTCCCATGCATCATTTATGTGCAGTCCTATATTAATATACTTCAGTCCATGTTCAGTCCAGTAGGAGTGTTCGGTCAACCCCTCCATTTTGAAGTTCATCCATCCTTCGGGTTTCTGTTAGACTTAAGTATCTGTCATGAAATGTCACGACCCGCACCCTAGAGTTAGGGCACAAGAACGTAACAACGCCCAGCCTACGCCGCAGTGTCGGCGGTAGAACGCTGTCCTAGGTCTCAATGCATCTAACAATATAAGACTAAACAGTTTATACTCCCCGAATGGGGGTGACATAGCAGATACAGACTCAATCACATCTAAGGTAGAGCATGATAAGGATAGATAAAACATGAAATCCAAAAGAGATACAGGAGATAGAAGTCTAAGTGTCTAAGATACATAAACCCAGAAATACAACTCAAAACTCAAATACAGATACAGTAATCCACAAAGTAAATACAACTCCAGACAAAATAAAATAACTACCTAAATAACCCCTACTGTGTCTCCTCTAGGCTAGCAGGCAATCCTAGGCCATCTGTAAAATTTATCAATAGGTCCAGTCAGGACAGGAGCGAGCACAATACATCTCAACAGTTCATAGCAGGTTAGAAAATATATTCATGCAGTAAAGTAAGATACAAGTACTGAAAGAAGTACAATATATAAACAGAGAGAGAAAGCTGTAAAAGAAATATCTACTATAAATAAAGAACTAACATGTGGCTAGTGAGTCAGAGTACAATATAGACATGTAAATGGCATAGGAGATTCTGATGCTACACTATGGAAGAGATTCTGATGCTACACTACTTGGGTATTATTCACATGTCCATTTCTACTCTCCCGTACCCCCAATCAATACACAAGGATCCAGCCAGGTTATGTTATATGATGCTATGTAACAGCCTCCGAAGGTGATAGACCCCGAAGGTGATAGATCCCGAAGGTGATAGACCCCGAAGGTGATACATAGTAGTCCCATAAATGGGATCAGGATTCTAGGAAGACTCTACGATCATAAGAGTATATGTCGTAAGTGATCAAAGAACCAATGAAGCATATGATACGCCATGTAAGTGAAACGCACAGAACATGTAATACCCGATGCTTCCTAAGGATAACATCTCAAGAAGGGATCCATATAGTACCAATCCGTGTGACCAACGTGACAGTACAAGTAAAGTAATCTACTGCAGGAAATAATTCTAAGCAGGATATGAAATGATCAGAGAATGTACTCGCCTCGATAACCTGAACAGCTGATAAGTATAGGGGGTCCAACTGAAGCCATAGAGTCCTATTTAAAGCAACACAGGTTACAAGCTGTCTGGCTCCTAATTAGAACAGCACAAGTCACAACATGTCCAGAAGGGTAATATAAAGTACTACAATACATTCTACATGAATCTAGGTCAAACTAGGCCAAAGTCAACCCTTTGTCAACTCTGGTCAACTGCACTAGTCAAGTTAGGTCAAACTAGGTCATGTCCTAACCCAGTAAGTCTTACTAGGCCTAACCAAGACTTTTCTAGCAAGCACACATCCTTACAAGGCTATACAAGCCAACATACACCCAACTCTATATAGCATGCAATTATTCAATACTCAAATAGGCAAGAATTCACATTGGATATACACTAGGTAATCTATTACTTTAAGCTATATATGTCTACACATATATACACATGCATATATTGGTATTCAATATTAGGTCTATAATCATGGCATTTCAAATGGTTATATAAACTTATATATTACAACACAATATGCTAACATATATATAATATACATACATAGCTAAGTTAACTATATTCATAAATACTTATTTAAGAGGCTATGTGTGTGTATGTGAGCATGGCAAAGGGGCAAGTGAGGGTTAAATGGGCATACATAGTGTATACATATCAAAGAGTGTCAAAGTATAAGTGAACAATGTGTCAAGTGTGATAGTGTCAACATAGTGTAAGGGGGTACATGAGGTAATATAGGATTTGTGTTAACATAGAACATTACATCTCATTAACTTGTATATTGCATACATTACATCTATTATTACATTACATTCATGCTTGCATTCATTCATCATTCATTTATTCTCTTGCACTACTATATGCACCATACATTACATACTATAGAACCTACATATTCATTACAAGCCATACTTATACAAGCTTATATTAGATAGGATACTTACACCTCATACATCATTTATTTAACCATTTACTCATGCTTGTATTCTTTATTTAATTACATAATGTATATACATTAACATGGGTTAAAATCAAATAGAATATTATATTACACACAAGGGTGCACAAAATGCATATGCCGAATAGTAACTCCTGCTAATAATCAATACTGTACCATCTCAGCATGAATTAAAATCTAGGATTAAAGTATGTTATAGATCTATGTGTTAGCTTTCCGAAACTTCAAACGGATCGCGTTTTCGTTTCCGGAAAACTCCCGAAATCGCGAAAACACCGAGAACGCGTTTGTCTTTCGTACAGCTGGCACTCAAATAATTCTCCAGAAAGTTACAGAAAGAATTAGGCCTAATAATACATGTTTTTGGAAAGCTAACTTCAATACGCTTCTTTTAAAAAAAAACGGGAGATTAAACCGAGCTTTGAGCTAGAAGTTATGACATTTATAAATTAGGACTGAAATTAAAAACGTGGATAAAAATCATGACGGATTTGGGTAGTTTGAGAAAAAAGAACACAAATATATAACATAATATATCAAGAACTCACTCTCTACACTAATATATATATATGAGACACTATAGAACACATCTCCAATACAAAAATATGAGATTAAATATGTAAAATTCATTCATACATAACAACAACACATAGTGTGTCCAAATTTGGGATTTTCCTACATGAACACAACCACAACACAAAGGACACTCCTATGACCTCCAAATGGACACGAAATGGACACAAATGGAGATACAACCATGGGGTCATTCATATGGGTTCAAAATAGACTTATATGCATGAGAAAATGAAAAGGAGAAGGATTTATACCTCCCGGTAGATCGAATCGAAGAAAAGCCTTCCCGGAGCGACACCGACACGTAGAGATTCCAAAAGGACACGAACGAGCTCAAATCCTCCCAAACTTGGGTAGCTTCCTCCTTGGCTAGAATGGAGAAGGAAAGAAGAAGATTTGGTGGCAAAATGGAAGGATTTGGTGGAGAAATTGCTAGGGATTGCTCTCTAGGAATTTGGGGAAGAATAAGAGAGAGAGTGTGGATGAGAATAATGAAATGAACTTGAGCCTATCCTCTCCCAAAGTGGCTGGCCATATGGGGCTATTTGTCCTATTATGGTAAGGTCCAAAATGCCCCCCACTAACCTATTCTACGAGTATTAGGAAAGGGCTAATTGGTTGGGGCTAAATTAGTCATTCTAAAGTCTCTAATCACACTAACCTTATCCATAATAATTAGTCTAACCTCTAACTAAAAATTTCTATCATGTGACTAAAATTAATATCATGTGGGTCATGCCTAACTAGTGTGTGGGGTCCCACTAGAGTCAAACTACCCCGGGTCCCGTTTCAAGTCGGATTGAGTTGAAATTCGAACCCGACTCAAATAACCCCAAAACATATCATAAATAATAAATAATATCAAAATAATTCAAAGAGGTCAAATACAAAAATATCTTAGGCCAAAAATGACATTAAAATACATAATCACATGGTTAGGCTCTAGGTTAAACGTCTCTAGGTTTCACTAGCAAAACGTCAAAACCATAAGTCATTGATTTAAATAATTTTAAAATGATTTAAATCACCAAAATCATATCATTAATTAAATATCATTATTAAAATAATTATAAACAAGAAATTTCAAAATTACCCTTATTTGGAAAACTGGGTGCTACAACTCTACCCACCTTAGAAAAATTTCGTCCTCGAAATTTAAGATCGATAGTACTCCTTCTAGAGCCTTAACCTACCCAAATCTAAGGTAACACTTCCTAACATGGAATAATAAACGGACATCTAAAAAGTGTCAATCTAGGAATACCTCCAATACTGCTCTGCTGTACGGCGGTAATGGAACTTCAATAAAATATGGACTGAACTATATCCAAGGACTGGACCTATTTTAAAGTGGTCTTAACTAAGGATGAAAATGAACTGATCATAGGCTATAGGTATGCTCAAACTATTATCTTCTATTAACCATATATTAATACATTCTATTACCATAGGAACGATGCATTACTAAGACATATAGGCCCCTATCTCTCATAACAATTATACTCACCAAAAGACTAGTACCCATATCAAGGTGATACTTAATCTCTCATAAATCTTATAAGCTATATGTTTATAGACACACATCCCCACATCAGGACTAACCTATATATATCTACAACTGATACTAATGGGATAACGTTCCTATTTTCCAACAATCAAGGTCTAAATTTTTTTTATCTAAATCATACAATTTGAAGGAATAGTATACAAGGTCAGGGCATACCGTAGCAGTGGAAGTCTCACCTAGGTGCACTGGTCATTCTAGGTCAAAACAGTACTATGGTATCAACACACAAACAATAGGGTGTCGTAATTGGGAAGGTAGGGAACAATAATCATCAAGGTTGTAGGGCTGTCTACCATCCTATATAAAAATTGGTCATTATCAAAATAAATAAAGGAAACTTCCAATTATTTTAAAAAAAGGTACAAAAAATCAAATTTAAAAATTAAGGAATTGAAAATCACTTGCATTGAAATCCAATCACAATATATATAGAGAGAGAGCGTTAGAGAGGGAAAAGCTAGCATTGTGTATGGGGACGTGTTCGTATGGTTAGATAGTAGGCGTGTGTGTACGTGAATATACATGAAAGTGTATATGAGGATTTGGATTTCAAACAATAACTATCAAGTACATAATCATGGCATATGGGTTAACAATCTACAATATACAATATACAATCTATTTAATCACAACTTGCATGGCTAACCATATATATATATATATATATATATATATATATATATATATATATTTTTTTTTTTTAATCACAACTGCATGGCTAACCATAATATTTAATCACAACTTGCATGGCTAACCATATATATAGATATTATATATATATATATATATATATATATATATATATAAAGGTAGAGACTTAGTTATGTATTTATATATTATAACATGTATGCCTAAGCTCTATATATATCTATATAGATATATAATCATAACATAGAGGGGAAAAAGGGTTAGGTTACATGACAGTGTATACTAAGTTAGGGTGTGTGTGTCCTTGTACAGGGTTATAGCTTAGTATTGAAAGGTTAAACCCAGTTTTAGTTCAGCATTACATACAAATCTGAAAAGATGCCAACATTTAAACAGTGCAATATTAACATAACACAGTTTCAGATTTTAGGGTTTTGAACATCGCAACCAATCTCAATGGTCCCAATACATCCTAACATGATAGAAATGAAACCCTAACATACTATCCATTCATTATCTACGCATACAGTTCAATTACATGTTAAATCTGAAATTGAACATTTGAAATCAATGTGAAATGTTAACATATTCAGTTTTCAGGATTTTGGAGAAATTTGAACATCAAAACCAACTCAAGGTTATCACAACCATCAGTAAGAATATGAACACTAATATCCCTACAACAACAATGTACACAGCTCTAAATTATATTTAAACAACAATTTGAACTAACATTTAAAATCCAGTATTAAGGGTTAATATGCACACAGTCTCAGATTGGACTAATTTAAACACAAAACTCAACAATTTTTTTTTAAATGAAACTCTAGGTAGACATACATGTGCAGTGATGTAAACATAACTAATAACATAATATTTTATTTAACTTACGAATTTAAACTGTAAAAGCAGAAAACCAGAAATATTGGGGTTTTGAAAATTTAACATCAACGACATATAATATTTATTTAGATAGGTGGAAATCAAGTGTAGCATGCATAAGTGTCAGGAAAGTATCCACTATATATTCATATCTATTCTCATGTCCCAATATAAAAATCAGATTCTATACCAAGACCAAATTAGATTCTACCAATATTGCAAAACAGGTGATTGGTGTAATCAAGACGATTTATTATTATTAATACAAAAATAATAGTAAGAAGGGAATAACGATAAAATCTATTTTGCTTAATTGTTTAAAAGAAGGAACCATTTTGAAATCCAGAGTTAAAATATCAAATCCAAGGTAAAGTCTAGGAAAATCATCGATTCATTGTTAGAAGAAATTCAGAAGAAGTTACACAAAGGTTTAAAATAGCTAAAGTTACTCCTAAGCTAATAATGAGAAGCAAAACAAAACAAAACAAGTAATAATTCTCTTTTTTTAAGGACTGAAACAAAGTAGAGAAAACATGTTCGAAAATATTTAAGGGTACAATCTGATAATCATATGCATCTATCCACAATCATGGTACTCTAAATCCTCGTCATACTAGTAAGCAAGGCTACGATAATCACAGAGCCCTTGACTTATGCACATATCTCTAGAATCATGGTATTTAACATTTTTGCGGTGCCGCTAGCTGTCTGCGAAAACCTTAAATTTCCACACCCGAGAAATAATCCAGAGTCAGACTATATGTCCTCACCATGCTGGCTAATGTGACTATAGAAGACTAGATTCCATAACATAGATGACCTAGCCCATATAATTTCATTGCCAAAAATTAAATTAAATCAACAATGAATACCCAAAAATTAAATCAAATTTATCAACGAACATCAAACTCAAAATGAACAAAAATCCTTCATATATAAATACAAAACTCGGATGCTACAACTAATCGTCAAGATTCAAAATTAACAATCTTCCATCAAAATCAATAAACAAACCCAAATTCAACAATAATCCATCAAATTAACAACATAAAATAAAGATAAAACAATCAAGGAAAAGAGATTTTTCAAATCGAAGTTAAAATAAGATTCTCAAGGTCGTCCAGGAATCTCTAAGGGTTCCTAATGTGATTGAGTACATTCAAAATATATCCTAATCCTACTGCAGGCTGTAGTGGTACTCAAGTTCGAATACCACTACATAAACTCGACCTGCATGGACCACCATTACAATATGTCACGACCCGCACCCTAGAGTTAGGGTACAAGAACGTAACAACGCCCAGCCTACGCCGCAGTGTCGGCGGTTGTAGAACGCTGTCCTAGGTCTCAATGCATCTAACAGTATAAGACTAACAGTTTATCCGCCCCGAGGGGTGAATAGTAGATACAGACTCAATCACATCTATGGTAGAGCATGATAAGGATAGATAAACATGAAATCCAAAAGAGATACAGGAGATAGAAGTCTAAGTGTCTAAGATACATAAACCCAGAAATACAACTCAAAACTCAAATACAGATCAGTAATCCACAAAGTAAATACAACTCCAGACAAAATAAAATAACTACCTAAATAACCCTATGGTCTCTAGGCTAGCAGGCAATCCTAGACCATCTGTAAAATTTATCAATAGGTCCAGTCAGGACAGGAGCGAGCACATACATCTCAACAGTTCATAGCAGGTTAGAAAATATATTCATGCAGTAAAGTAAGATACAAGTACTGAAAGAAGTACAATATGTAAATAGAGAGAGAAAGCTGTAATAGAAATATCTACTATAAATAAAGAACTAACATGTGGCTAGTGAGTCAGAGTATAATATAGACCATGTAAATGGCATAGGAGATTCTGATGCTACACTATAGAAGAGATTTGATGCTACACTAGGGTATTATTCACATGTCCATTTCTACTCTCCCGTACCCCCAATCAACTACACAAGGATCCAGTCAGGTTATGTTATATGATGCTATGTAACAGCCCCGAAGGTGTAGACCCCGAAGGTGATAGACCCGAAGGTGAACATAGTAGTCCCATAAATGGGATAAGGATTTTAGGAAGACTCTACGATCATAAGAGTATATGTCGTAAGTGATCAAAGAACCAATGAAGCATATGATACGCCATGTAAGTGAAATGCACAGAACATGTAGTACCGATGCTCCCTAAGGATAACATCTCAAAGAGGGATCCATATAGTACCAATCCGTGTGACCAACGTGACGTACAAGTAAGTAATCTACAGGAAATAATCTAAGCAGGAAAATGATCAGAGAATGTACTCGCTCGATAACCTGAACAGCTGATAAGTATAGGGGGTCCAACTGAAGCCATAGAGTCCTATTTAAGCAACACAGGTTACAAGGTGTCTGGCTCCTAATTAGAACAGCACAAGTTACAACATGTCAAGGGATAATATAAAGTACTACAATGCATCTACATGAATCTAGGTCAAACTAGGCCAAGTCAATCCTTGGTCAACTGGTCAACTGCATAGTCAAATTAGGTCAAAACTAGGTCATGTCCTAACCCAGTAAGTTACTAGGCCTAACCAAGACTATCCTAGCAAGCACACATCAATACAAGGCTATACAAGCCAACATACACCCAACTCTATATAGCATGCAATTATCAATACTCAAATAGGCAAGAATTCACATTGGATATACACTAGGTAATCTATACTTTAAGATATATGTCTACATATATACACATGCATATATTGGTATTCAACATTAGGTCTATAATCATGGCATTTTAAATGGTTATATAAACATATATTAAACACAATATGCTAACATATATAATATACATACATAGCTAAATTAACTAATTCATAAATACTTATTTAAGAGGCTATGTTGTGTATGTGAACATGGCAAAGGGGCAATGAGGGTTTAAATGGGCATACATAGTGTATACTATCAAAGAGTGTCAAAGTATAAGTGAACAATGTGTCAAGTGTGATAGTGTCAACATAGTGTAAGGGGGTACATGAGGTAATATAGGATTTGTGTTAACATAGAAATTATATCACATTAACTTGTATATTGATACATTACCTCT